>JAEIFV010000374.1:0-299599 GCA_018904265.1 Lordiphosa collinella
CGGCCGAAGTTTTGGTGAAAATTCTTGTAGCGTCCATTACACTATGTTGAATTTGACCTGTTTCCTGTGGGCTAAATTAAAATTCTTGAAATTAACAAGATTTTTCACTGCAGGTTTCGTATAATGATGGTTATGACTATAGGAAGGTATTTTAGGAAAAAGTGGGCGTGTCAACGTTCCTCCCCATAGAAATCGTGGAAAAAAACGAAAATTTAAAGCAATTATAAAGTTAGAGACCCCAATTTTGGAACACGGATGAATGTCCTATTTCAAATGTGTCCCGTAAATTTGGTCCAGATCGCAATAAACATAGAAGTTACTCAAATAAGAAAAAAAAATTTTTTTGTATTATTTTATGTATTCATTTTCAACTTCATTAATGTGATCAAATTTATTATTATAAAAAAAATATGTATTGTCGTCTTCCCCTTGCGTCGATATCATTTGCAGACTCATCTGCAGATCTACTCACAAGCCAACAGCTGGATGACTTCTACTGGCAAATTTCGCAATATTGTTCAGTTGTGAAAACCTTAATCCAGAATCAAAGCCAACGTCTTTCAGCGGAAGCATCGCAAAGCGCTGTAACTCGGGCTTGTTTATCATTTTGCGAATAGTGACGGCTTTTCCAGGGTTTAATGCAAGTAATTTTATTAGGACAGCATAAGATCAACTAGCCTGCGCCTATGAGCAGCCATGCTTGCCGCTTGAGTCAGTAATCTTGCGTTATGTTTTTGTCCTCGCGGAGGTCGGCTGCTTGCCTCTTGGAGAGATTTTCTACCTTTATATATTGAATGTCCTATTTGGACGTCCAACTGGTTTTTTATTTCCTCTTGGCTTCTTCTTAGTTAAATTAAGACTCATATAACCTTCCATCCAATTTGAATATGTCTTTTTGAACCTTTCCACCTTCCTACAGCTTGCCGATTTCGCCATAAATTTGCAGAAAAATTCGGACTTTATCTTTTAAAATAACGATGATTTTCCTCCAAACTGCCATCAATTTTGTCACTAATAAAAGTGAATATAGCATTTTGTTTCTCACAAAAAGCTCCTTGTTTACGCCACACTTCTAGCAGATCTGCATTGCTGATTAAGATGTTGCTTCCTTAATAAATCAAATAACGAAAAAGCAGCAAAAAAGCGCACAATGTGCTTACTAGTTCTGAATTGTGAATTGACAACTCTGGCAAATATGTATATAGACACTCACTGAAATAATTTGAAATTTGCTTAAACATTTCCAAACTCTGACAAGGGGACACCACTGCTAAATATACAAAATTGTTAGAAAATACGAACGAAACACGCAACATATTAGTATCAACACATAGTACTAACCTGAAGAATTAATATTCATTTTGAATTTGATTTATTTAATGATTTTTGTCAGAGATATGCCAATTTGAAATTGCACCTCAAAGCTAACCTTTAAGACAGCACGTGTTGCTCGCTTGCAACAGCTAACTTTAACAGTTGTTATTTTAACATCAACCGTTAAGTTAACATTTTAGGTATGTAAACAGAATTTTGATCATTTCTAACATGGTAACATTGAAAACGGAAATTTGCATAATACTGCGAAAATGAGTTTTGGCCACGGAAACGGGTCAAATTAACATAGTGGCATTGAATAATAAAAAGATTTTATACCCTTGCAGAGGGTATTATAAAATTGTGCGGATAAGCTGTAACCCACAGAAAGCATCTCTGACCAAATAAAGTATATATATTCTGTTCAGCTTGACGAGCTGAGTTGATTTTAGCCCTGTCCGTCCGTCTGTCCGTCAGTTTGTTTCTATGTCTCCTCCGTCAGTTGTCATACCTCTACTGAGATTTGAACTCGGGACTGTTTGTTTTTTATTAAAATGTTTTAGCTCTACGCCACTTCTGCTAACTTCATAAACTGAACCAAATGTGCTAATACATTTTTAGTGAATGTGCTAGCCGAATATTGTCCCAAAACGCCTGGCGGACGGCTGGCATTTGGTGTACAGTCTCTGTTAGTCGTGGGCCGGTTGTGATGCAGAGGGTAGGGGTGAATCGTTGCTGTGCTGTATTTTATTTTAAGTACCATATATAAGAAGAGTAATTATCTGGATGCATTTATTGTGGCCTGATGTGGTGCAGCGGGTCGTGTATCTGCCTGCTGAGCTTGGGGATCGATAAAGAAACGGCAGGCCAGTATCCGGTACTGCTTTGCGGATTGGGCTGGCCATAGGTTACCCTTGGCTGACTGCCGGATGGTTAACAGAAATGTGCCGGTCGACGGCTGTCCTAAAACCGCCAGCCGTGTACGGTTGACATTTCAGCGCAGTTTTTGGTAATGCTGAACCGATTTGCCGGTTTGATGGTTACCCAAACCGGGCCTGCCAGGTGGTTAATAGAAAGGGCCTGGCACCCACTTCATTTGCGAGTCGGGTAGTTCTGTGCTTGATTCGCGTGCTTGTTTAGCCATCTCAAGGTCGGGGAGTGATTATAATTCAATAATCCTCAAGAAATCCAACAATGATATGAACATATATGACTCAAATGTGCGTTTCGCTGTGTTTAATGGCAATTGTTAGCGTTAATCTGCATCTTCTTATACATATAAAGGGTTTTTTCCTGCTTTATAAATACTAAGGTATTTTTTTTTGTTTGTTTAATAGTTTAATAATTTGTTGTTTTTGGAAGTTATAATGATAGACTCGAATTGATTTAGTATGGTGATTACTTTCCAATTGTTGGTCCCATATCCCTTTACATAATCAGTTTTCGTGGGTGGAATTTTTTTAAGTTTTAAGATTAGAATGAATCAAATATTAAGGCTTTCCAATTTGTTTGTTTGTTTTCAGAATGCTTAATACGTTTTTCGCAGTCAATCCCGCCTCCTCTGAAATAATTTTTCCCAGACATCCTCTTGACAAGGCAAGACTTTGTGGCTTTCCTCTCCACAATATGGAAAGCTGCCTTCGTCAGAGTTCAAGCGTTGCTAAAAGCTGATTTCCATAAAAGCTATAAAAAAGACAATTATTTTCTCCCACTTAACCTAACAAATTTCAGCATGAAGGTAATACAGTTTTATATTCGCAATTTGCGCCAGAAGGAATGAGCGATGCCCGGAGGAGGCACCTTTGTTGGAAGCTGTAAGCAGACAAGGATGTGCTTCGATAGTGCTTAACGAAGGCTCCCTTTGTAAATTGCTTCCTGAATAAACAAACATTAAGTACAAAATAACGAGCCAGTTAAATTCGGTCGAGCTGATTTTGATCTGTTTCTATGCTATCTCCTCACCTCACCAAACTTTGCACGAAGTCCTTTGGTACAAATTGCCGTATTACTCTTCGAACCGGCCGGGATCGGATGACTATAGCATATAGCCGTCATAGGAACGATCGGTCAAAACCAGTTTTTAGTGAAAAGAAAAACTTTTTTGTTTCCATTTCCATGATTTCACCAAAATTTATCGAAATAGGACACTAAATAGTATAGCTGTATTGTCTGAAAAGTAGTTCAATTAGAAACTTTAGTTTTCAATTTGCGATTCTTCTTAGTTTGAATATTTAATAACCCGTTGACAGTGCCAATCCCAAAATCATTTTCGTCATTATCGGCGGTGTCCTAGAAATCTCTTCCAACCAAATTCCAACCCAAACCAATTCGGTGTCCCCAGAAATCTCTTTCGTCGGTTTCAAATCTCTAGTGATTGCTAGAGATTTAAGCAAAATTCACCGCTTAAACTATTTTGATAAGCAAAACTAGTTTTTGAAATCTTAACTACATTAATTTACTTGATAGGCTGTATCAAATAAATTAATTTGATTTAATATTGAAATTTGCTTAAATAATTTTTCGCAAAAACCAACCGATACGCTATATCATTAAAACCGGTCGTGACACTAGATGGCGCTACCAATCCCCCCCCCCCCATGGGAATCCGGCAGATCAGCAAACGTGCCAAGGGATGGCAAATTCTGCTGTATGATTGGCGCGCAAATATTTTTAAATTTTTTCATTTTACTTTGATAACGTGACTTTAAATCAAGTCATAATATTAGCATGAATCATTAAACTTATGCCACAACTCACAGGTTTCCGTTTAACATCACTTTAATTCAAAACTAATAGTGGTGATATTTTTTGCGCGCGATGCAGCCCTTGCTTTGTGAGAGATGGACAATTATTTTGAACCCAATTGGACCAATTCTTCCCACTAAGAAAATGAAATCTCTGGAAGTTTGGGACACCGACGGATTTTTCTAGTGATTTAAACTAACCAAAGACAAAATCTATAGAGATTTCCAGGACACCCCCGTGTTATACTTTGAAAAAAATGTTGAATGTTCTACATTGTTTTGAAAATGTAAAAAAAAAATTGGGGGAAACTTACTTCGACTCGGCCGAAGTTTTGTATACCCTTGCAGCTTCCACAAAACAAAAGTTTTTCGTAAGACTACTTTTAGACCTTCTATGGGATTCACACTATATAGAAGTTTGATTTCGAAAAGCATAATACAGTGTTAATTACAAAATTTGGAGGCGATCTCATTTAAAACAAATAAGTTTTTCTCACTAGAACTTCTTTTTCGACCGATCATTCATACTGCAGCTATATGCTATTGTCCTCCGATTTTGTTGTTGCAAGTATATAATGACTCGACTCGGAATTGATTTGAAGGCAGTGATTACTTTCCAATTAAGTTGGTCCCATATCCTTTACATAATCAGTTTTCGTGGGTGGGAATTTCTTAAGTTTTAAGATTAGAATGTAAATCAAATATTAAGGCTTTCAATTTGTTTGTTTGTTTTCAGTGCTTAATACGCTTGCAGTCAATCCCGCCTCCTGAAATAATTTTTCCAAGACATCCTCTGACAAGGCAAATTTTTGTGGCTTTCCTCCACACAGGGAAAGCTGCCTTCGTCAGAGTTCAAGCGTTGCTAAAAGCTGATTTGCTAAAAGCTATAAAAAGACAATTATTTTCCCCACTTAACCTAACAAATTTCAGCATGAAGGTAATAGTTTTATATTCGCAATTTGCGTCATATAGCGAATGAGCGATGCCCGAGGAGGCTTCGGTTGTTGGAAGCTGTAAGCAGACAAGGATGTGGGTCGATAGTGCTTAACGAATGTTCTTTGTAAATTGTTTCTGAATAAACAAACATTAAGTACAAAATAACGAGAGCCAAAGTTAAATTCGGTCGAGCTGATTTGATCTGTTTCTATGCTATCTCCTCACCTCACCAAATCCCTTTGTACGATAATACTTTTGTAGAAATGTGTTAAAGTATAAAAAATAAGAATATGCCAATAAAAAGGACGTTTTCATTACAAACAAAAAAGTTTTTCACTAGAACTAGTTTTTCAGACCGATTTACTGATGGCAGCTATAAGTTATAGTCATCCGATTTCTGACCAAACTTAGTGAAATCATGGGAAAGGATACTTAAGCTAAGAAATACGTGTACTTGAGGCGTTTCCAATAAAAACAAAAAAGTTTTTTACGTTTAAGACTTGTTTTTTCGACCGATCGTCTTGCGCAGCTATATGCTATAGTCATCCGATCCGGCCGGTCTGAAAAAATGTGCAGCGTATATGTACCAAAAAATACTGAAGGAGGAGATATATAGAACAGACAGACGGACGGACAGACGGACAGGGCTGATCAAGAATATATATACTTTGGCGTGGTCGAGATACTTCAATGCAAGTTAAAATATCCGCACAATTTTATAATACCTCTGCTAGGGTATAATAAGATGATGTAGGGACCGCATGCACGGGCGGCATCCTGTTACAAGGATAGACGATATTAACGATAGGTCGGCAGCTCGTCATCAGTCTTTCAACAGCCGCCGCCGTGATCAGTAGACTTCAGCCGTCAGTAAACTTCAAACACTTCAATTAATCTTATTATTATATTACCTATCTAACTACACGAATATATATAATTAAGACACAAATTTATCTTACATAATTGAAAAGACCAGATCTCTGATCACCTGATTTCATTTAAAGCTTAATACAGTATCAGGCCTGTTCCGATTTTCACTCTCACTAAATTGGCTCGAATTCGATTTTGGCTACCTGTTCCGGTCTTCATTACCCGATAGATTTACCGATTTGAATCTCACATTGCTTGAGCCGATGAATTCAAAAGTAAATGGCACGGTACATAAAGGCGTCAAATTAATGGCTTAAAGTTAATTTTGTACCAATGTTTAGTGTTTTTAGATACTTTTTGCAATTTTACATTCCTTCCGTACTATTTTTAATAAAAATTCAATAATTTTTATGAACAGCTTGATTTTGCCACGTGCCATCCAAATCGAATTCACATATTTTGTTCAAGCTGTTCTGGTTTTCACTTGTTTATGAAACGTTGGAAATGTTAATAAATGCTCCTTGAAATTGAAACGACATTTTAAACACCTATTCAACTACTATCAACTATTTTTTGAGTGATTATTTATTGGATTGTTTTGATTCACCAGTTGATTAGAAAGTGTAGTCACTGGAAACAATTTGGAAATGAAACACTCGAATTGCAAATCGTTCGAATACCAGAACAGCTAAAACCAAATCGTTCGATTTTGTTTTCATTTGAATTCGAAGAAATATGTGAAACCGGAACAGGCCTGTATATTTGAATAAAGACATACAGGCCTGTTCCGGCTTTTCACTTTCACTAAATTTGCTCGAATTCGATTTGGCTACCTGTTCCGGTCTTCACAATTGATAGATGCACTCGATTTGAATTCACATTGCTTGGAGCCGATGACTCAAAAGTAAATGCGATTCTTGTACATAAATGCGTCAAGTTAATGGCTTAAAAGTTAATTTTGTATCATTGTTTAGTGTATTTAGATACTTATTGCAATTTTACATCCCCTTAAAATTATTTTAATAAAAAAATTAAAATCTTTTATGAATAATATCCCCCATGTTGTCATCCAAATCGAATTATTTTGTTCAAGCTGTTCTGGTTTTCACTTGTTTATAAAACGCTGGAAAATGTTCATAAAATGCCCTTTAAAAATAGAAACGACATTTTAAAAGGCCCATTTTCAACTACTATCAACTATTTTGAGTGATTACTTATTGGATTGTTTTGATTCACCAGTTGATTAAGGTGGAGCGTAGTCAATGGAAACAATTTGGAAATAACGTCGAATTGCAAATATCCAGAACAGCTAAAACTAAATCGCTCGATTTTTGTTTTCATTTTAAACTGAAGAAATATGAAAACCGGAACAGACCTGATAGTTTTGAAAAAAAAAAAAAAGAATAAGAACAAGAAAGAATTATGGGCAGATCGGTGATGAACAACACTCACACGTACGAGTATTATAGTATGAGCTTGCCGATATGCCAAATAAGAGTTATGGGCTTTAAAAAAGTAAAGGCGAAAAGTAGCCTAGATGACCGTGGAGACACCCCATAACCTATTTTTAAGTAATTTATTCAAAACAGGATAAGCATTTTTTTTTCAATTTCTTGGAATTAATTAAATTGAATTCTTATTTTTCAACTCTAAAACAGTAAGGGAGCTGTAGTCGAGTGCCCTGACTCCAAATACCCTGTTCTTTGATTTCGTGTGTGTTTTCATTTACATACACACTCTCACACATTAATAAACATACAAACCCCCCACCCCCCCCCCCCCTCCTTCTACAAGCAAAACTGGTTATATAATTTCAGTGTTTTTTAACCGATCTTGTTTTACTAGAATAGATACACCTCCACTTTATATATGCAGTCTCAAGGGTCTAACTTAACTAGAGGGGGAGGTATTCTTCAAATTTGAAACTACCGATTGAATCTACCTACCACAGCAAAATTTGTGGCTCTCTTATAGTTCCCTTTCAGCCCGTCTTTTCGGCTTTTTATGCTGATCAAGAATATATAAACTGTGGGTCGCAAATGCTTTCTTTATTATTCTCCCCTTTTCCCATTTTTATGGGTACAAGGCTTATTAAAAAATTTAATATAAGTCTTAGTTTTGAATTTTTATTTTATATTTTAATTTTTAAATTTTACTTTTAAAAAATTTAAATAAAATTGAATTCACATATCTTTGGATATCGCATATATTTATGATCTACTTCACAATACCTTTCCATTGATACTTCACATGTCCTTGAAGAATCAACATTAAGGATCACACAAATATTTTTTCCATTCAGTGCCCCGGTTGCATTTAGAAGGAAAGTAAAACAGGACCAGGAAACCTGTTGAAAACTCAGCCAAATCAGTCTGATCCGAACCTCAAAGACGTGCCATTTTGGCCATGCCTTTCTTTAGATTAAAACATTTGTAAACTAACCACTTTGTTTCCGAAAAATTGTCTCAAAGAAATATCTCGTCACGTATTGTTTTGGTAAGCTTTCGTCCGAATTAGCCCCTTGAGATCTCGGATTAATAAAGTTTTGTATGAGCTTACAGAAAGCCTTACGCAAAATCTTCAAGGAAGAGAAAAATGTGTGGCTCTATCCCGTATCCCGGTCGGTGTTTTTTTCTCCCTGTTACATCATACATTTGCACAACTTCATGACCCCTTTTTCCCATTTTTAATGAGAACAGGGTATAAGATTTATATTTAAGAAGAGGTTAAATGCACACGTTGTGCTCAAATCCGAAATAAACTAAATTAAATATTAATTAATAAAAATAGGTGAACTTGTCGTGGGCAGCAAAAAAATATGCTGAGCTGGTTACAGAATGAAACCGACTACTTGGCGAATGCTTAGCGAGGCAATTTCTCCCTTCTACATTGAGCCAAGCCCCCTACTATATAAAGCCCACTGAGCAGGGCAACCAATATCGCAGTTCGCTTCCAGCAATCTCAATCAACTCAACCAATCAACATGAAATTCATTGTTTTCGTTGCTACCGTCTGCCTTCTGGCCACCTCTGTTGCTGCCGACAAGGAGGACCAAATGTTGGGCTCATCGTATGGTGGTGGATATGGTGCTCCAGCCGCTGCTCCCTCCTATGGTGCTTCCGCAGCTCCAGCTGCCCCCGCCTATGCACCAGCTGCTCCCTCCTACGCTCCAGTGTCCGTCCCGGCTCCACCGCCCCAAGAACTATCTGTTCAGCTGCCAGCCCAATTTGGCTCCAGTTCCCTGCAGTGCCCCAGCTCCCAGCTATGGATCCGCTGGTGGCTATTCGCAGTACGCACCCGTCTATGCTCCCAGGCCCATTCAGTATTAGAGAACTCATATCCTAATACGGAATTCAATCAAAAGGAACCACAAGAAAATTGACTAATAAAAAACTATGTGACAGCATAAATTCTAAATGCACTTTTAATGTTTGGGAAAAGAAAGGAAATTTGTGAGATCAATTTGAAAAACCAGCTCACCAGTTTGATTAAAAAGGTTACGTAACTTAAGCTATACTAAGGCATCCCTTTACACTGCTCGACACATGAGACCTGATAATCTACACTCATAAAAAAAGTCCCAAATCAGCCTTAAAATTAGAAATTCGCCTTTGAAATCCGTCCATAAGGCGACTCCTAAAATTTAGAAAAGTAGTTCTAAATATTATGGAAAGTTTTTCTTAACCAAAGGGCTACTTTTCTTAGAATTAGAAACTCTTTCTGAATCATAGAGAACTAATTTCTTAAAATAAGAAATTTTTTTTCTAATATGGTGACAAATTTTTCTTAATAAGAGAAAGGTATTTTTCTTAAAAGCAGAAAAATTGTTTAAGACCACCGGTTCAGGTCCATCACCCCCCACACTTTACCCCCCACCGGGTCCAGCCCCCCCCCCCAACGGCAACCGCAGAGGTCCACCTCCCGGGTTCACACCGTCCACCAACTTTTCAGGTCCAAGTCCACCCCAGGTCCAGATCCGAAGCCACCACCCCGGCCAGGCCAAGCCACTACCGGTGCAGGTCCACTACCGGTCCAATCCAAGTCCACCACCGGTCAGGTCCAAGTCCACCACCGGTCCAGGTCCAAAGTCCACCACCGGTTCGGTTCATGTCCAAGCCCATCACCGGTCCAGCTCCAGGTCCGCATCGCTTGAACAACACCCCAGCTGCTTTGATTATTTTTTTATTAATTAAATACACAAATTTTCAGGGACTGACTGGGATTAGAACCCAAGACCTTTGTCGCGCGCAACGACGGCGGCCGCTTAGACGGTTAGGCTATTTCACAGCGTTGAAGTGGCACGTTTGAATGGGCTTCTTATATTTTTGCACTGGGAGCAAAAATCACTTCTGAAATCTAACGCCTTTTTCTAAAAGCAATGGCTACTATCGCCATTTTTAAGAAAATTAGCTCCAGAAAATTTTTCTATTTTTAAGAAATTACAGAAGTTCTCTTGTTACTATTTTCTAAAATTAAAGGTTAATTTTGCCCTATTTTTAAGAAAAAGACTTAGAAAAACGCGGCCTAATTATCAGAAAAATCTGGTTCCTCCTCTTGTTTTTAGAAAAGTTTTTCTAAAAAAATTTTTATGGCATATTTTAGTTACAAAAACTTTTTTCTGTTTATTAGAAAATTTTTCTAAATACCAGGGCAAATTTAAAAATAGAGCGATTTTCTAAAATTCAGGGCCAATTTTTCTCATGAGGGGATTAAGTTTAAAGTTTAAGATGAAAGAAGAGTTTAAATTTTTCTGAGTGTAGTAGGCCTGCATTTCGAATTGTTTCCCTCCTAAATCGGGTGTGTCCCAGAAACCTCTAGAGATTTTCGTATAAACGAAGAGATTTTTAGTTAAACTAGGAGGACTTTATATGTAAAGTGACCATAATAATGTCGGCTACTAGATTTTAGGGCTGGAAAACCGTGCGCATCAAATCTGCATTGCCTTGAGCAGTCGGTTTCAAATCTCTCAACTTTTGTCATCTAATCTAGTAGCCTAGCATTTTAAAGACACTTCACATATTAAGGCAAGTAGTTTTATTTCGAAATGAAACCGTTAATACACAAATTTCTAGAGGTTTCTGGGACACACCCGAATATGTCCAAATCTTCTATCCATAAAACTGTGGGAGATAAGACGCTTTTTCAATTTGCGGGGGCGGGAGGGGGCGTGGCCAAAATTGAAAATATAATTGATCTGCCTGCAAGTAAAAGAAGCATATGTCCCATACAAGTCAAACCTCTATCTCTTACCGTCTCTGAAATCTGTTTGTTCATCCGGACAGACAAACAGACGGACGGACAGACGGATACTTTTGCACAAACTTAATATACTCATGGTACCTCTGGTACAGAGAATAAAAACGTCATATCTGCGTCAGTTTTATTCATATAAGGTTCGTTCCTTTTGGAAATACTTTGGAAACAAAATTATTTATCGATCCGCCAAATGGTAAAGATCGGATGAACGATGGTCGTGTTTTAAGAAAATCAAACAATTATAGGCTGCTCCGGTCGCAACGGTGATTTACAGGTACAGAGTATACTATAGTCGGGCTTGACCGACTTTCTTTCTTGTTTTCTGTCGTTGTTGTTGGACTGCTCTCAAAATCAAATTTCGAGACCAACGTTGTACAAGACTATTATGTCTCATGTGTCGAGCAGTGTTAAGAAAGCCTTAGGAATAATTTTCGACAATCATATTTTTTATTCACATAATCATGATCCGTTAGAGCAATGTTTAAAATGACAGTTAATTCGTTAACTCGAATAAAGTATTCAAAAATGGAGAAGTCACTTTTAGATAGACTCTTTTCCACCTTCGAGATAAAGCTTTTAAAAGTAATTTTATATAAATTATTTCAAACATCTCAAATTCAGCGCAAAGAAGCGTTGCTAATAACTGATTCCCTTAAAAGCTATAAAAGACAATTATTTTCACCAGTTCAACTAATAAGTCTTAACATGAAGGTAACAATTTTTTTATTGGTAATATGCATCGTGTTGAAAAAGAGGATATGCCCGCCAATTGGGAACTGTCACCAATATGGTTAAGTCTACATCATGGTACAGCTGCAAGCACTTAAGGATGTGACGCAGATTCCCAACATAATGCTTAACTTAATGTTCTTTGTGACTAAATAAACAAGTGTTAAGTACAATAAGTATAAAGGGAGTGAAAGTAAATATAAATTTTCATTTCGCTACATTCAATTCAATTTAACTTGTTTTAATTTAAATCAAGCCAAAGACACTACATATAGTAGATACCGAATCTCATAATTACTCCCTTATTTTAAGCTTTGGAGATTGTTGTTGATAGCAAAGCCTTTCACAACTGCTGCCAGGGATAATTAGTTTTTAATTTCATGAGCGGAAAATGTATAATTTACAAACTGGAACTATACCGTAACTCGTGTGTTCGATCCGGCCTCGTTCCGACAAATGTGCAGCAAATTTGTACACAGAAAATTAGATGATTTTAACTAGCGCTTAATATTGAATTTTTTCATTTGAATAAAAAGCCGATATGATGCACTTGACATTGAACTGTCCTGTGTTCTGTAAACAAGTCCATCCTCATACGAATTTATTTGTCGAACGACTTCGGTCAACGAGTAACCATTGCAGAGAAAAGCAACAAAACAAGAAAAAACAAGAGCAACAAAGAAAGCACAGTATGTGGATGAAAGAGTGTCTCATTTTGGAGGCAATCGATAAACTCAAACATAACGGATTTGCTAATTTGGGCACGTGTTCACTCTACTAATATTTTTGAAAACTGATGTTCGGGTCATTGTTGACATCCATTGACGAACATGTTCGTCCGAACACAAGTAATAGCCTATTTCCACTATAGCAAATATGTACATATTTTCACATTTTATCACATATCAAAAAATATGTAAGTGTAGATTATTTGTTATTGATATCACATAAAATCAACCCTGATGTTATCGATGTCACAAAAGTCAACCCTGACTTAAAATTTATTTGAATTGATAATTGAAGGGAAGCGCGAGCTTCATAATATTTTATTTAATATTAATAATTTTCCTTTCAGATGGCTCCAAAACGTTAGTCAGTGTCTTGTCTTGAAACCTCGGCTAGTCGCCGGACTTTTTGGAAGAATTTTCGAGTCTCACTCATGCCGAACAGGCTTACGACTTCCTCATGTCTGTTTGTCTGTCCGTATGAACGCGTCGATCTCAGAGACTATAAGAGCTAGAGCCACAAATTTTTGCATGTAGATAGGTGTATACCCGATTCAAATCGAGTTTGTTTCAGATTTGGAAAATGCCTCCCCCTCCCCCCTTTAAGCGCAAAAAACTGTCAGAGCCACACAAATTTAAGATAGACCTTCCAAACTTTATATATATCAAGTAAGGCCTAATATCTATCTATTGTGAAAAGATCAAAAACAACGAAGTTATATACGAATCAATTTTGCTTGTGGGAGAGAGGGGGGCCTTGCATTGTTAGTTACCGCGTGTGTGTGCTTGTGTGAGTGTTTTTTTTTTTTCCATGGATACGCCATGGGGGGATGTAAATCTTCAAAAGATACTGCTGGACCGTACCAACAGTATGCACGATTCACCAACAACGTTGGCGCCTACGTACTAAATACACCCCCTCACAACTACACACCTCATTCCCAGCGGGATCACCGTTAAGTATTACTTCACGGGGATGGGTTGCCTCTTTTAGGCACTCTCCGTTGTGCGTCGCTCTCGTTCGCATCTTCTCAGATCGCTCTGGATGCCTATAATGAGCTCGCCAATGATTCTCCAGTTAGAATCTGACTCAAGAATGTAGCTGACGAGGTCCTCGATGGGTGGTACAAACTCTTGCCTGGTCCTGTACCTTATACAGCGGTAAAACACGTGATGTGGATTTTCGGTCTCGTTTGGGCAGGCTGGACATTCCGGTGTGTCTTCATGCTTGAACCTGTGCAGGTATTCTCAATATCCTCCATGGCCATTGAAAAACTGAGTTAGGTGGAAGTTTAATTCCCCCTCCGTCCTGCATATCCATTCCTCCAGGTTTGGAATTAATCTGTGAGTCCATCTTGCGTTTGTGGCCATGTTCCACCGCGCCTGCCATGTAGCCATAGACGCAACTCTTTCCGACTTTCGAATGACGTCGGTCGTCACTGGACTTTCCATCACTGCTCGCCCTTCGTAGATCTCCATTTCCAGTGCCAGTATATCCACCGGCACCATGCTAGCCAGAACTAAGGCTGCCTCATCCGAGACCGTCCGGAATCCGGATATCACTCGAAGTGCGCTTAGTCTGTAAGGCGTTGCAAGCTTCTTTTGAAGGCTCTTGTTACTCGCCACCGCAGACGTCCATATTGGTGCGGCATAGAGCAGCACCGAAGTAACTACTCTAGCCAGTAGTTGTCGCCTTCCAGCTCTGGGCCCTCCTACGTTGGGTAGCATCCACGAAAGGGCTCTCTGTATTTTGGAAGCTTTTTGGCTAGCATACTCGACATGTGGTCGAAAGCTCATCCTGTTGTCCAGCATCACACCCAAGTATTTTATGTACTCCTTCGATTTCACAAGTACATTGTCCACCAGTATGTTCGTAAACTCTATCTTCTTCCTGCTTGTGATAAGCACCGCCTCCGTTTTTTGACCAGCTAGTTCTAGATGCGATTCCTTCATCCAACTGCCCACTCGTCTTATCGCCGCATTTGCATTTGCCTGCCGTCACGCTGTAGCGCCTTGGTCCTTCCTCGGTATCATACACTAGCACTCTGTCTGACAGGTAGTTAGATATGATCCGTTGTTTGGAGCATTTTGTGATCTCGACCTAAATTCATTTTAAACAAGTAAGAAAGTCGGTTAAGCCCTACTATAATATACTCTGCACCTGTGAAGTGCTGCCAAACACCGTTGCGACCGCTGCTGCTTATAATTGTTTATTTTCCTTATAGCTCGACTATTGTTCATCCGATCTTTACAATTCCTTTGGCGGATCGATAAAGAATTCCGATTACTAAATATGTTCAGAAAAACGAACCTTCTATCTTTAAAACAGTGGAAAAAATGACGTTTCTTCGATATTGCGGGGACGGGAGGGGGCGTGGCCAAATTTGAAAATAAACTTGATCTGCCTGCAAGTATAAGACGTTTTTCTCCCATACATGTCGAACCTCTATTTCTGAGATCTGTTTGCTTATACGGACAGACGGAAAGCATACCAAATAAATTAATGCCAATTCTAAGGACATTTACATAAAAAACATAAAAGGTTTTCTAACTAAAACTAGTTTTACGACCGTTTGTTCCTATGACAGCTATATGGTATAGTCATCCGATCCGGCCGGTTCCGACAAATGTGCAGCGTATATGTACTAAGAGACTTCGTGCAAAGTTTGGTGAAGAAAGCTATCAAACTGACGGAGGAAATAGCATATAAAAAGACAGACGGACATGGCTAAATCAACTCAGCTCTTCGTGCTGATCAAGAATATATATACGTTATGTGGTCGGAGATGCTTCCTTCAATGCGTTACAATCATCCGGCAATTATATATTGAGATCGCGGCCTTAATTCATTTTGCAAAATGCAATTAGGCCGCACAGCCTAATTTCATTGATATTAGATTATTAAAATTAGAATATTAGAAAAAAAAATTAGACCGCCAAACAAAATACACCGCGGCCTAAATTCACAGAGCCTGATGATACACAAGCATAGTGTGGCCAGATGGGCAAAATACCACAGATCGTTACAATTGTTGGCGGTAAATTCAAAATAGACTTAAGGTAAAGTAAATACAATAAGATTGATAAAAAATAGCTTTCCCTCCAACACTCGTTCGCATGCCGACTGTACACCCGTTTTGCTGGAGCGTTGTCATCCATCCGGCTAACATGTCCTATCCAGCGCAGCCGCTGTTGTTCTATGCGCTGGACAAGCTTAGTGTCCCCATAGAGCTCGTACAGTTCGTGGTTCATTCGGATGCGAAATTCGCTAACTTTTAATTAATTTTAATTAATGAAGTATAGGCCAAAAAATTAACGAGTGCTCATTTTAAAGACATAGTTCATTAGTTAATTTTAAGGACTAGTTCATTTGAACACGGTCAAAAAAGTCAGCACAACTCGTGCACCTCAAGGTCGCTTAATTTAATTTGGTTTTTAAATCCTTTACAGCATGGAAGCGTTTAAATGAATGCGAAGCATGACTAAAATAAAATCAATTCCAAAAAGGTATGAAAGTCGAATTAATTAATTGAGTTACAGGGTTTGTAAGCGTAAGAATTAAGTTTAAGTGTTGCTAATTGCGGTTTTCCTAAATAGCTATAAAAGGCCAGTTATATCCACCAGTCAAACTAAAACGTTTCAAAATGAAAGTAACAATTTTTCTTTTGGGAATTTGCATCGTGGCGATGTGTCGTGGGGGAAACTGCCCGCCACCCGTCCACATGGGCGGATAAGGATGTGCTGCAGCTTCGCAACATACTGCTTAACTTAATGTTTAACTTTGTAAACTGTTGCCAAAAACACAAGCATTAAGTTCGATAAAACGAGCACAAAAGTAAAATTCGGTCCTGCGGCATTTTTATTCTCTGGCAATAAGTCAAAATAGCACAAGTGTGTTTTTTCTACTTTTCAACAAAGCAATTCTTAACTTTTAATGAATTTATGAAAAATTTGATTGGTCGTAAAGTGGAAATGTTTTACAGATTGGAAGCGTTATAGCTTAAAGTGTATGGGTTTTTTTAAAGAATCAAGTTGTCATTCTATTATTTGGACTTACAGACCGTTACTTATTTGGACTTTTCAAATCTTATGTTGTTTTGTTTTTTCGTCACATCTTTGTAATCACTCGACCGATTGATGTGAAAATTTGATACAAAATAGAATTGAACCCTAGGTATTCATTGGTATAAATATATCATTTTTTACCACAAGTAATGCTATTATGCCTCATGGCCGGAGTTGCTATACGGAGGTGACAAGGAAATCTCTAGTGATTTTCATATAAACCAGAGGGAGGCAAAAATACATTTACATTTTTGCATTGCAATGCATTGGTGTGTGTGAGAGCAGCTCAAAAATTGCTCTCAATTTCAGTAGCAACGACTGCGTCGCGGCGTAGGAAAGCAAGCAACGCAGCGGCGCTTGTACAGCTTATACTATGCGTGTTTGAGCAGCGCTGCTTTGAGAATTTTTCTATATACGCCAGATAGGAAGCTGCCGGCCCCTGATATAAACCATGCATATCAATATTAAATTCTTCAAATTTATATGGTAATATATGTCGAGCCTGGTGGCGACTTTCGGGCTCACAAACATATATTTTTATACCCTTCTGTCCGTCTGTCCGTCTGTTTCTATGCTATCTCCTCCGTCAGTTTTAAAGCTATCCTCACCAAACTTTGCACGAAGTCTTTTGGTACAAATACGCTGCACATATGTCGGAACCGGCCGGATCGGATGACTATAGCATATAGCTGTCATAGGAACGATCGGTCAAAAAACTAGTCTTAGTGAGAAAAACTTTTTTGTTTTTAATGAAAACGCCTCCAAAGTCCGTATTTCTTAGTTTACTATCCTTTCCCATGATATCACAGATAAGACTAATATTAAAATATTTTGCGTGAAGTCTGAGTGCGGCAAGTCACTTGTCAACTGGTGTAAAGCTCATGGGGCGTTGGTTTCGGATGTTATCACCTTACACCTCTGTCCAGTCCATCGCATTTCCTGAAGTGCAGTAACGCCCGATGAATATTTCTCGAGGACATCCACCAGCTTTGAATCCGCACGCTCTCCATTGAGGGTACGAACATTCCAGGTGAACATCTTCAAGTTTTCATTGGCGGATGTTATAGAATAGAATCGGGTGCCAAGCCCGAAGTAACGCACCTTATTTGTCCCAGGGTAGGATCGCCACTCACGTTAGCCAGCAGCTTTGCGGATGCTTCGCTCTGTTACCACGTGGAGGTGTGAGTCGACTTGAGACGCAGTAAGCTACATACGCCCCCATAACCACAGGAGAGTTCCTGTCTTCCGAAGAAGCCCAATATTTCATTAACATAAATCTATTTTCGGCAAAGAAAAAAAAATATGCATACAATTTTTTTCGGCAAAAAAAAGCGAAATAAAAATTGCATTTAAATCATGGAGCGAGGAAAACGAAATATAAAATCTTTTGAAGGAGAGAAGTACTCGATTTGGAAGTTTCGATTTGACCCTTCTATGGAAATGGATGTGCTATAAATAATTGACCAAGACTGGATCTACCCGGACAATAAAAGGTTTGATGGAATAGATGACTGGATTAAAGCAAATGGAATCGCCAAGAACATAAATATTGAATGTCTAAGCGACTCATTTTTAGGATTCGCTGGCGCAGACTGTACTGCCAGACAGATATTTCAAAATTTAGATGGAGTCTACGAACGCAAGAGCCTTACAACTCAACTGGCTGTACGCAAGAGTTTACTATCGCTGAAACTGAAGGCTGAACAAAATTTACGTTATTTCATCTTTTTTGACGAACATATTGCGGATTTGATAGCAGCGGAAGCCAAGCTTGACGAAATGGACAAAATTTCGCATTTGCTCTATACGTTGTCATCGTCTTATGATGGAGTTGTCACAGCAATTGTATCGTTGTCCGAAGACAAGTTGACATTATCGTTTGTCAAGAACTGACTACTTGATCGAGAAACCAAAAATCCAAAATGCTGACAAAGATACTAGCACCAAAGTATTGCAAGCTGACGAGAAATTGAGCACAAAGAAAAGGTAGCAACATATAAAAACAAGTTCAAGTCTTTTAAGGGTACAAACAAATCAATACCGATTGCACATTCAACTACAGTCAAAGAAGAATATGCTACTGTAGCTTCCGTTATGATTAGAATCAAATACAACGAACAAAATGTTTAATATTCTTCTTGGACCACAAGGGGGCTATACAAAATATCCGTGTTTTATTTGTCTGTGGGACAGCAAAGCTAAGTCTGAACACTGGATTAATAAAGATTGGCCTTTCAGGCAATTTATGATTCGGAAAAACTGAATTTGATAAATGAGCCCCTTGTGCCACCTGTGCATTTTAAACTAGGGCTTATGAAACAATGTATCAAGGCTGAACAAGGATAGAGACTGTTTTAAATTCATATCTAAAAAGAGAAAATAAATGCCGGAATTTTTGAAGGTCCACAAATAAGATTAAGGATGAAAACTTAAATACTTAGTTACATGAACGACATGGAAAAAATGTGGATGCAACAAAATGGCTGTACCCCTGTGTAATAGGACTAAAATTTCTCAACAATTATTAAACCAAACCAGGCAAGAGCAGATGAATTTTGTGCAATGGATGTATCCAAGAACTATGTTCGGCTGGTGAGACACGTTCATAGTTTGGTGAAACAAAAATGACCTTTAAACTAATCAAAGGCAGTGGACCCGTCCACGTGCATGCCATTGTCATCAAGAAACCGATTAAATCCAAATAAAACACGTTATTGAAACAAAATAATAATAGTAAGACAACATATAATAGTCAAAGACCAAAAACGTATTACTGTATGTCCGAAATCTAACATCACTCCATAAGCAAAGTGTTAAATCCAGTTGGGAATTTTAACGACAAAATCGTGTTACAATAATTCGTGTTTTCAGTTGCGTACTTTTCGGAGTTTGCATACTAAGCACTAGCACCAAAGAACTACATATATTACAAACTCCCTTAATTTTCGTTTTGAAGCTTCTTGGCTCGAGCGGGCGGGGATCAAACGAAAAATAAATCTAAAAGGTAAACAAACATTTACATGTGCCAAGCGTTTCAGAACTTCATATTATGGGTGGTGCTGTGTGGTGAGAGCTTGTTTCTTAAACCGGCGGTTGTGTGTTCGAGTCCGGCGCTGACCGGCAGATTTTTATACCCTTGCAGAGGGTATTATAAAATTGTCCGGATGTTTGTAACGCATAGAAGGAAGCATCTCCGACCACATAAAAATATATATATTCTTGATCAGCACGACGAGCTGAGTTGATTTAGCCTCTCGTCCGTTCTCTGTCCGTCTGTTTCTATGCTATCTCCTCCGTCAGTTTTAAAGCTATTCTCACCAAACTTTGCACAAAGTCTTTTGGTACAAATACGCTGCACATTTGTCGGAACCGGCCGGATCGGATGACTATAGCGATAGCTGCCTAGGAACGATCGGTTGAAAAACTATTCTTAAAGAGAAAAACTTTTTTGTTTTTAATGGAAACGCCTCCAAAGTCCGTATTTCTTAGTTTACTATCCCTTCCCATGATTTCACTAAGTTTGGTCGAAATCGGATGACTATAACATATAGCTGCCATAGGAACGATCGGTCGAAATACTAGATCTAGTGAGAAAACTTTTTTTTTTTAATGAAAACGTCCTTTATCATTGGCATACACTTAATCTTATAACTTTTACACAATTCTACAAAGTTGTTGAAATCGGATGACTAGAGTATCATATACCCCTTAGGAAGGTTGGGTGGAAAATATTTAGTGAGAAAAACTTTTTGTTTATAATGAAAACGTCCTTATCATTGGCATACACTTAATCTATATACTTTTACACAATTCTACAAAGATTGGTTGAAATCGGATGACTATAGCATATAGCTCCCATAGGAACGATCGGTCGAAAAACTAGTTCTAGTGAGAAAAACTTTTTGTTTTAAGGGGTCTTCTCATTGAGCAACTTTTTTTTCGACTTTTTTTCGCATTTATTTATAGCTTGGATATTCAAAAATATCCCCCAAAAGGATTTTCGAAAACTCGAATTAGTTTAGAAGATATAGTCCTTTTAGTGACCCAATGTGACCTAAATTCCCAAGCAACTGCAAACTTAAGGGGGTCTTCTCATCGAGCAACTTTTTTTAAACCCTCGTATTTTGACCTATGCGTTAAGTTTTCTCCGGTTCTACCGGACCGATTTTGATGAAACAAAGTGAATTCGACGGAGAATTGTCAGCTCTTTAAAACTGCATTTAAACATTTTTGATTTTTTTTTTTTCCAAAAAAATTACTTCTAAACTTTAAACGCGTTTATCTCGAAACCACGTTTTTCGAACTGGCGGCCATGATATCTCCAGTTCAACTGAACCGATTTTCATGAAACAAAGTGGAATCGACGCAGAATTGTCACCATTCTCGGCTACAAAAAAAAAGCCCGAAATTGAAATTTTTTTTTTGAATGGCCGCCATTTTGTCAAAAAAAATCACAAAATTAAGTTTGAGGTTCAGCCGAGAATTACATCTATACTGATTATAACCCCGTTTTTTTTTTTCATTTCGGACGCTCCGGAGACCCGGAATCGTGGCCGCCGTGACGACACCTTTTTTTCACCACCAACTTTGAAGTCTCATTACTTTTTGAACAGCCCTCGTATCGAGGAAAAAAATATTTTTATTTACTTTGAACCTTTTGTAATACAATAAATAAAAAAAGTTTTCAATTATTCTTTGCGTTTTCAAATAAGAATTTTTTAAAAAGGGTCAAAAAAACGTGTTTTGAATGAGAAGACCCCCTTAATGAAAACGTCCTTATCATTGGCATACACGTAATCTATATACTTTTACACAATTCTACAAAGATTGGTTGAAATCGGATGACTATAGCATATAGCAGCCATAGGAACGATCGGTCGAAAAACTAGTTCTAGTGAGAAAAACTTTTTTGTTTTTAATGAAAACGTCCTTATCATTGGCATACACTTATTTTATATACTTTTACACAATTCTACAAAGATTGGTCGATATCGGATGACTATAGCATATGGCTCCCATAGGAACGATCGGTCGAAAAAACTAGTTCTAGTGAGAAAAACTTTTTTTAATGAAAACGTCCCTTATCATTGGCATACACTTATTTTATTTACTTTGGACACATTTCTACAAAGTTTTATCAAAATCGGATGACTATAGCATATAGCTGCAGTATGAATGATCGGTCGAAAAAAGAAGTTAAAGTGAGAAAAACTTTTTGTCTTAAATGACATCGCCCCAAATTGTGCAATTAACAGTGTATTATGCTTTTTCATGATTTCATCGAGTTTAATAGAAATCAGACATCTATAAAGTATAGATCCCATAGAAAAGTAATGTCCAAAAGTAGTCTTAGAAAAACTTTTTGTTATCAGTGAAAGCTGCAAGGGTATACAAAACTTCGGCTGAGCCGAAGTTAACTTACCCCTATTTTTTTTATTATCGTTTGTGTGCAACAAAAGAAAAAAACCAAAACCACAAATGTAATACAAGGACAAGAGGATGGGGGACAAAACAGCGTGAGATACTCACTAAGCCAATGACTTCATAAGCTGCCTGGGGGTTTCGGCACTCTCACGTATCGGTGGGCTGGTGATGTAGTAAATGCGCTCCCCCTTGGGCACACCATTCATGGAGCGTCCAATTGAGCTGGCAAGCGTTTCGCCAAACACACAATAACCACTGCGTCGAGCACGGCCAACAAGCTCGGCCGAGGATTTGCTGGTCAGACCGGCCACAAATAAAGGTGTCTTCATCTGTACACGCGTGTGTGTATGTGTGGGTGTGTGAGTAGTAGTAAAGCATGAACATTTAAACAATTATTAACGGTTTTAGTTTGATGAGCATGGCTGTGACCCATGTACAAATGTGTATGCAATTAGTTTTTGGTAGTAATTGAGGGAGCAAGCATAAACCCAGGCTCTGGTTAGTGGACATTCTGCACAGAACTTACTTCGCCAGCAGCTTCATCATGAATTCGGGTGTGGAACTATCGGGTCTCAGGGGCGGGCTAAGCACATGTGCAGCCGCTTCCTCAAAATCAAGGTGGCAACAATGGGAACCATCAGTGCCCAGGGCTGCGGCCAGCGTCTCCCCCATAATATAACGACCACGATACCGGTATCGGGCGCGTGCCAACTCAATGCCCGCCGATTTGCTCATAACATGAACCACATACAGTGGGCAATCGACCTAAGTGTTTGGTTTGTATTTAACAATTGATGGGATTATATCGAGTGCCGCATACCGCAAAATTTATGTACAAGGGTGCATCATACATAAGGAAAATAATAAACAAATTATAAACAAATAAATACAATAAGTTATACATCTAAAAGGAGCTAGCAATAGTAGCAACACCATGGCCTATAGATGCTCGTGCACTCTTACCTGATGCGCCAGAACGCAAGCGCGATGAACAGCCTCAGCTTCTACTTCTTCGGGTCGCGACAACTCATGACCCTCGGGCCCATTAACGCCTTCGGCCAGTAGACGTTGTGAGTTCTTGGCTATGATATCGCCATTTTCGGCATGCACCTGAGAAGGAAGAAGGCAAGAGAAACATATATTTTTGTTCTTTAACCTACATATATGAGATGACCTACCATAGCCACGCAATTTAAATGTCTGATACGCTCAAACACATCCAACATATCAGCGTCGTGCAACTTTATAAAGAAAAGACAAATTAAAAGAAATTCTTTTCCTTGGCCTACCAAATCGTTTTACCTGATAAAGTCCCTTGTAGGCCATAAACATTTTGAAAGAATTAACTCCCAATTCTTTGGAAAGTATGCCAATCTCTTCGGATACCGATTTCGACCACCAAGTAATGCCCACATGTAAGCCATAGTCACAGCATACCTTGGGATCGGCCCAGCTACGCCACTTATCATAGGCCTCAATCATAGACTCGTGTCTGTTTGGCAAGACAAAATCAACTAAAAGGCACAAAACATTAAAGTCGTTAATTTACTTTACAAAATGATGTCAACTTACTTATCATAGTGGTGCCACCGGCCACCGCCGCTTTGGTGCCATGATAGAAATCATCAACAGCCACTGAACCGCCAAAGGGTAGCTGCAGATGCGTGTGTGGATCAATACCTCCCGGTAAAATCAGCAGGCCACTCGCATCAATGGTACGCACTCCGCCTGGTATGGTAATCTCGGTTGAGGGGCCAACAAATCTGTTTGAAGCAAACCCAGCGTTAATCTTATTCTCAAATTGTGGACTGCAAACCCAAAGACCTACTTAATAATGCCATCTTCGATGTAAACGTCCGCCTTGAACGTTTTATCATGATTGACAATTTGGCCTGAAATGGTGCATATTTAATGGGGTTATACCTATTGATGATAGCCACCACCTACCATTTTTGATGTAAACCCGATTTTGGGCACTCTGCAAGTGTATGGGCACCTTCTTCACCGGTTTTGGGCTAGTGGACATCTTGAGACTACAATCTGGTTTGAATCTGAAATAAAATATGTCTTAGCTTTAGATTCCACTTTAAGAACGTGCATCAATTCTTGCCTAAAGGGATCAATAATTTCTGTACACACACACAAGTACATAACACTTCTGGGTGGTTTGTTCTTTTCGTGGTTGTTTTTGGTGAGTCATAGGCGGCAGTTTTATGCGAAAAAAGTTTTGAGATGTGTCAACAGGACTGCGGTCTAGACACGTGCTATGCATTAACACCCCCTCAAACTCCAAATGCAAATATTACAAAAAAAAAACCAACCCGGCACTTTAGGGTAAACCATAAATTGAATATGAAAATTAATTTAGAGAGTTTAGAAAATTAACCGAATAGCATTTTGGGGTAAATTGGCAGTGCTATCTAGAATGAATTCTTAATTCGCTAAATGTTTTGCCATTTTCTATTTGTTCGATTTTAATTGATAGAAATATACGCACAAAATATGTTCATTAGGCATATGACTATATTTTCGAATCAAATTTTCATTTTCACGACCGGGGATATCAAAAGAATACTAAATACATGAACCTTAAGTCTTTAGCGCGAAAATTCGTTGCGCAGGAATCAAGTCAAAGGCTGAATTTTGGGTTTTCGAGGAATAACTTGAAAAGTACTCATCCTAGGGGGTCAAATGTTCCCCCTACTTACTTTTACGATACGCAACTCTACGACTGATCTTTAGCTTGGTATCCATACAAAAGTTGATTCGTAGTAAGTAGTATGAAGCAGACGATTAAGGAAATATAAAAATAGCACTTGTTAAGATACGTGATGGTTGTTGGGTGGAAAAACAATTCGCCCAATATTTGCTATAACTTTGTATCGGATCTTTTTAGCTCGTACAGCTCGCTCAAAGAAAGTTATAAGCAAAATGAAAAAAGAACTAAGGTTATTAGCATTCCGTAGAAGACCTCGCAATTATTACTGAAACGGACAAATTTGGAATTCCATACTCTACCAAGGTAAGCATCATATTTTGCGATTCACAGCTTGAAGAATATTTAATATATGAACTCGCAGGGGCTTTTAACCGCTTTTGAACCGGTTCACAGACTTGGGACAACATATTGTAAAACTTAAATTCTGTCGAAGACTCATAAACGCCTGTTTTTTGCTCATTTTGACCTCCAGATTTTTATACAAAACATAGTTTTCCGCCATATCTTTAAAACAAAAGTTGATGGAGCCAAACCGAGACCAGTTTTGTAATCAGTGGACCAAACTGGCCAAAAATTTTAATTGGATGCGAACATACAAAAATTGTAATTTTTCTCATGCTCATTTTTGGCTAAATGGCGTTGGGAATGAGCAAAATTGCGGGTACTGGATTGCAACGTGTTAATTATGAGTCGCTTACGGCACTGTTTGGTGTGGATAATGATACGGGGGGCATCATCATTTTATCATAAAAGGCGAAAATAGCCGGCGTTTGTTATCGTTATTATTTTTCCGAATATGAAATTGATAGCGACGACCTAAATTTTGAAGAGGACGTCACGACTTGCCATAAAGCTTGAGCTACGATTGGTTTATTACGCTTCATGTTCGACGACTCGCTTATCTCTGGGGGCAGCCCTTTCAACTGGGCACCAAGATCGTGCGATTTAACACCACTTGATTATTGTATTTGGAGATACGTCGTCACTTGTTTACAGCAACAGTTTTGAAACTGGACATCTGTGGTGTCATTGCTGCCTTACCGAGTCGAAAATCTTTTGATTATGATTTGTGCTTAAAGAGCTGCTCAGATCATTCTTAATTTGTAAGTTCAGATGTACCATTAGAACTCCATGAGTGGTGCACTAACACTCCTATGGAGGCTTCAAAAAGAATCCCAAGGGGGCATAACCGAGGGAGAAAAGAGCCTTATCAATATATGCGAAAAAAGTGTGCCTAAAGGACTTTTTAAATGACTCATTTCAGCGTCTCAGAATACACTGCCACATGGTCTATGGTATTTTGAAAAAAAACTCCTTCCTTATAACTTTCGAAGATAACCCCGACTGCGTGTTTCGGGACTAACCAGATTAAAATCTACCTAAAAGCACTCATGTGGTCTCCCTTTTAACACCCTGACTGTTCTTAGAGGTGTAACTGTGGGAGACACTCTTCACTCCTAAGTAAGTCAAATCATTTGGCCATAAACAGGGGGGAAAGTCGACAGACGATTCATGAAATTGCAGATTTAGGATTATTGAGTAGTCACTTTTCGGATTTTGTTAAAACCGCTTTCTATACTAAAATGTTGAAATAAAAACGGGTCTATTTTGCTTTTTAAAGTGTGATCCGTTTTTGGTGTCAATCAACTAACGCCCCAGTGCAAAGGGCGTTCATCTGCTGATGATGATGATGATACCATCATTGTGCATGACTAACCTCCTGTCCCTACCCCACATGCTCCTTCCTCCACAGACAACAGCAAGCTTAACAAGACTTAAATGTCATCGCAAATCGCAGTCGCTGTCGCAGCGCAGCTCGTTTGTTTAGTCGGCAATTTTTTGTTGTTATTTTATTTTGTTCCGTTTTGCTACAACTTGCAGACAGCCGGCTCAAGCTCAATAACTGCATACAGCAGCAGCAGCAGCAGCCTACATACTCGCACCGAGAATATTAATGTTGGAAAAACTAATACAAACGTCTTTTGGACGGCACGCAAACAGCGCCGGCCATTAACCTTTGTGTCAGGCTTTGGCACTGGCAAGTGGAAGTGGAAGTGGTGGTGGTGGTACTACGCCCTCGTCTGGGAATGGCATTGTGGCATTGGCTATATGCCCTAGGCCCAAGAAATTCAAATTGTGCCACCAACAAATAAAAAAAGATGTGCAGGAAGTGTGTACCTGGTGTAGGGCATAAGCACACACTTGCATACGCACACACTCTCGTACATATTTACATATTTATGCTTTTGTTACGGTGATGGTCATTGGGGTAAAATTGAATGAATGAGTGTACAGTGGGGCACGGCTGAAGTGAACCAGTTGCTTAACTAATGGATTTAAGTTCTCAACGTCCTAAAACATGTTTTAGTTTAGTTAGAAATCTGATCCAGTTTATTTTCAATTTTTGCCACGCCCCCTCCCGCGACCGCAATTTAGAAAAAACGTCATATCTCCCACAGTTTTGAAGATAGATGTTTCGTACCTTCTGGACATATTTAGTACTCAGGAATATTTACCGAACCGCCAAAGGCTTGGGAAAGATCGCATGAACGGAAGTCGAGTTATAAGGAAAACAAAAATTATGCTGGGTATCACTTCACACACCTTAACACAATCTTTGGTAGGTACAGAGTGCATTATAGTCGGTCTTGATCGATAATCTAACTTGATTTTCTTAATTTAGCCCATTACGATATGAAAAGTTTCTTCTTAAAAACGGAAAGCTCGATTTTGATTTTAGACCCATGGTTTCTTGGGCAAACCTTCTTAGAATTCGCCGTAGATTACGATTTTGACAACCGCTTTGTCGCGAAAACAGTTGACCCACTCGAATGGTAAGGTTTTAGATGAGTACGGAAGAATACGAGATTTTCGCACTCAGGTATACCGACATCGGCATATTTGCGTCTCGCACTTAAGTGCCGAAAACACTCGCGTAGCGTATTGGAAATTTTTACAGAAACAGGGGGCTGAAAAATTTTATTTTAAATTATCCACCAACAATTCAAGCAACGCATTTTCTATCTGTCGCTTTCTCACTTGAGTATTCTTTTACTCATGCTTGCTGTTTGTGAAATTTTTTTTACTGGTGACCTTGTGTGTCTGCTCTCTGATATGTCTTCGGCTTCTGTTCGTTTCCATCACTTTTCGTCAAATTCATCCCTGTATCACGCTTCTGATGTGACGTCGACGTCAGCAGAACCGAATTCTGTGTGTATTGTTTTTGTTTCTTCTTCTTCGTGGAAAAGCCTTTCACTCTTTTCTTATTCTTACCACAAGCAACATTTTTTGTATGGATCTTTAATAAATTTATACATATACATACTTATTTAAGTCGGATATGCCTTTCCCAACCCTGAGTAGGCAAACGTGACGCGTGCTTTAGAAACCAACAAATGCGAAGAGCAATACCCAAGTAATACTTAAGTATTGGTAGAAAGTGTGCTGAAAACACCAAGTATTTTGCGAATTCCTCTTTGTTCTCTGAGTAAAATTAGCATGTAACCAGCAAAGTCTGCGTGCGATATGAGTGATACGATATGAGTGAGTATATGAACTGACTTCATATTTTGAGTGGCAAATCATACCCAAGACGATCTTACAACAAGTATACTAGAGTCAGGAAAACAGGCACTCTTGCAGATCTCTGGTTCTTACCAACACAAGCACATTTTTTCTGTACTCTTAAATTGGCAAGATCTGCTTTACACTCAGCACTCCCCCCAGGGTCCTGGGCCGGGTACCAACAGGTCTGTTTTAAGCTGCGTGATTGTGTTTAATTGAAATAAAGTGGATCAAATAAGCTTCGACTTAAGGTATACTGCATATTTGGTTCAAAATCTGTTAAAAAAAAGAGCGTAAGTTAAAGTTGGTCCTGCCCGACTTCGATATACGCGTTACTCAGGGCATATAGTGTTTAATAGCCTTTCCCTTTGTTAATTAACAGAGCATTATGTGAGCAAAAAGTGCATATAACCTTTATAACTCCCCTATAATCCGACTATAAAACTTCAGTTGTAGATATTGGCACTACACTACACTGAAAATATGACTATATCTTCAAAATTTAGAATTGTAGGGGCGTGGCCAAATTTGAAATAAATTCTGCGTAGGCAACATACAAAATTTGATGGCTCTTTCTAGTCTCGTACAACTTTAGTATACCCTCTTTACTTCGGTAACGGGTATAAAAACATTTTACTCAGACGCTAAATATGGTCCAAAACTTGTTTTAAATCAGAATAATTGGTAGGAAGTGATATCGATTATGGATTTTTGTTTTCCATAAGCTAAAACGTGGTTCCTATATTTTGAGTTTGAATTTTTAACATTTACAAATGATGGGTTCAGTTAAGCCAAGAGCTACTGTCCGTATATAGAAAGTGTTGGTAATTTATGAAATTTGTTTTACATTTAGCGTCATATCTACACAACAGCGAAATAAACAGAGCTTCTCCGACATGTATGTAACTAGATCAACTATTTACATAGACCTAATAGTATAATTAAGGCTGAGGCAGCCATAAAGTGCAGCACGGCTAGCTTAGGCCGTGGGGGGAATTTGTATTTGTGGGTCGCTGATGCACTTAAGTTTAGCAGTTTAATTTTATGTTTTTCTTTGTATCCAATCCAATTAATTAGTTTGGAGTTGGTGCAGAGACAACCTGTTAGTTGCGCATCAGTCAACATTAACTGGAGCTTGCACTTGAAATCAATAACCGTCTTATCCCCCATTGGCACTCGATGTGCCGGTACGTCAAAGTACAACGACTTGGCGGCTGGTGGAATTGTTAAATCGATAAAGTGGCAGCAGCATAACTGAAAAAGGCCACAACAAGTTCCATAAGCATTACAACCCAACCCAACCCATCTGACCATAGATGAAAGATGTACCGATTGTTTTCTATAAATGTTGGTTGGTATGTATGTATATTATAAATGCAGTAATGCAATTAAAACCCCCACACTCACACCTACATATTTACAAGTATGTACTTTCTAAAAAGCTTGAGAAACTTTAATTTGTTTGCTCGTCTCTATTTTGATACATATGCATGAAAATGTGAAAATAGAACACCAAATGAAAATGGATAAATATACCTACGCAGTGCGCATAAGTATAGTATACTCATACACACACACACACACACACACAGATACGCCCAGAAAGCCCAGCCACGAAAAACATTCGTCAGGTAGGGAAGGGTGGAAAATGTGAATGGAAACACTTTTCTTTCTTTCACTTTTATACAAAAAGCATCATTAAAAATTTAGAAAAGTAGTTTTTTTCATAAATTTACCGTAAGTTGATTAAAAACTTCACGCCTAACGATAACACCAGCAAAAATACAAACTCGCGCTCACGTCCGCTTTCAATGAAAAATCTTATTAGACTGAACGGTGAATTGCTGGCAACCAGTATGACCGTTTCTGGCAATCGCAACAAATACGGAAAATACCAAACTTAAGAAAAACCAACTTTTGCATATCCTAAAAGTAGGCAAGAAATTATATACGCTGATAATCCGTATATATAGGGCACAAAATTTTAATTTTATAAAATTTATTAATCAAAAAATTTGTGCACTTATTAAAGTAAAATTTTATTTATTTTTAAATTTTTGAAATCAACTTATTAAAAATAGAAATAATTTTGAGTGTATGTACTTAGTAAAAAAATTTTGAATGGGATAAAAAAAAAAATTTTTGATGAGTTGAAAAAAGGAAAAATGAATTAACCGAAACGTAGTTTGTTTTTTGAAAAAATAAAAAACTAATGGTTCGTCGAAAAGGGTTCTGTTTTGGTTCTAATTTTTTCAGTATTCGGTTCAGTATTAGTAACTGGTACCGGTTTTGGTATTCAGATAAAGTATTTGTGTCAGAGCTTGCTGATCAAGAATATATATACTTTATAGGGTGGGAGATGCTTCCTTCTTACATACTTTTGCACAGAAGGCTAGACCAGAATAGGGCATTAAGTATATTTCATCCTAAGTGTATGATCGAAAAGAATTTAGAATAGTTAAAACTCTACTTATTCAAGTATTGTATTAAGGGATTGAAGCAATCGGGCTTGAAAGTATTATATTCGGGGGTGACACGGAAATCCCTAGTGATTTTCGTAAAACTAAAACTGCTTGCATTTATATGTGAAGTGACAGAAAAATGATTGGATACTAGATAAAATGACGAAAGTTGAGCGGAATTGATAATAATAATTTATTTAACGACAAATACAGCCTCCCTCTTATATCCTTCGTTTTCCGTGCACGCTGCGAATCACTGCCACTCAACCACAGAACGTATGGAAATATCCCCAACAAAGCTACTCTTATATTTTCATTGCTTTATGAAGAAGTTGACACGTAGCGTGTAAAAAAAAAACAAATTTGAAAAACTAAAAAAGGGCCTAATTTTTTGGATATTTTAAGGAATATGCTTAGAAATACCGTTCATTTCTACAATTTCTTCAACAGCTTTGATATACAGTGAGTCCACGTCAACTTTTCAAAGAGAATGACAAAATTTTTTCGATAGTAGTAACAAGGCAAACAAATAAAAAGCATAACCTATCAAAACCCAAAAACGGACTCGTTTTGCACTCTTTAGAAAAATAAAGAAAAGTAAGCCAGAGACCCTCATACTTTATACGTTGGAGCCCACCAACCACTTCCCGAAAACCCCCAGCACCACGCCCAGGCTAGGGAGGGGCGGAACGCCCAGCCGTCGCTTCCGACAGGTTTCATGGATGAGGTCAGACGCGCGGCCAGCCATCAGCTATTTGGTGCTAGCCTCAACTCGCAGGCGGGGTCCCCATCTGCGAAAGTGAGCCGACGCACACTGGCGAAAGAAGAGGGGAAATACTTAAAATCTTCGCGAAACCCGTCAAAGCAAGGTCCAACGCCAAAAGAAACCCCCCGCCACCTCCTCCATGACCGGCTTCACAGATTGAAGCGCACCGGGCACCCAACAACCCCATCCGACAACGACGGACGCCACCAGAAACACGCAGCACCAGTCTACGAAGCCGAGCCACCCAAAGTGGCACCCCCCACGACACGCACCAGAAGCCTCCCTTAAAGTTATCTTTCTATCCTTAGGAAGAGATTATATCCCATCCCCAGAAAGAACCCATTAGTGTTCTTATCTTCATAGTTCTCTAAGCCCTGCGCGCAGTGGTTCAAACTGAGGTGGAGTTTATCTAATGGTCTGACGAGTACAACCAAGCATAAAATCTAAAATATAGCTAGTCCAGTCATTGCAACTTGTCTTACGATTTCTAGTTCGCCCAATAAAACACGAAATGACTTTTTTATATCATATATATGTATGTATATTAATTAAATAATTAAATTAAGTTTTGAGGGGACATACATTTACATCCTAGCAAAAATTATACACTAATAACTACATGTTTATATATCGATATCGAGATGCTGAGTTTATATATAAATTTTTTGCTTTTTTTCAATTTTTGTTTCCATGCAAATCAACTACACGAAATACACGTCACATCAACAGCAGACAGCAGGCAGCAGCAGCAGCAAGAAGTGGCGACTGACTAACTGGCTTGCTCTGGGTGTTGTGTTGTTTCCAAAGATCGTACTTTAATGCGATGAATCTGGCGTGCTTCCTTCTCTACAGCTTAGTTCGTTTTGTAGCATTTTATGTTTGTTTTTCCATTTATTTATTTTAGATTTTTTATTAAATTAAGATTAAGATAAAAACCTAATTTATTTATCTTGTCATTTACGCCTTAAGTAAGTCCGACACATACATTTTTTAAAAATTATAATGAAGCAGCAGCACGACAGCAAAATAATAATACAATTAACATAAAAATTACAACATTCGGATTCTGTGTGTGTTGTGTGTGTGTGTGTGTTGGAATTTGTTGCTTCTACTTTTAATACGAAATGCAGTGGCTGCCACTTGCATGTGCTTTGTAACATTGCGTAAACCAAATACAGAGAAATTTACATAATAGTTAAGTATGTACAGTTGTTTTGTTTAATGTTTGTGTATGTGTGTATGCCTGGTTGTTGTCCACATAAAAATTCCATTAAATTGTATTAATATTTAAGGTGTTTCTTGTTGTTTTTGCCTTGCCCCACACGCATACAGTATTAGGTTTCGTTTTTTGTTCTCCCCTCCGGTTTTGTTCACTATATGAGTTTCTCTCTTCACATGGTAATATGTAGGTAGTAATATTATTGTTATTATTATTATTTAGTGTGTAGTAGAATTTAAAATCTATTTCCTATATTATATATATGCATATACATACATATATGTTTAATATTACTTTATGCATATTTATATATATATATATATTTAATATATGTATGATAAACCATAGCGTGCGTATGCCATATATGTGTATGTATGTAAGTTTTAGTTATTCTCGGTTTTCCGCCTGTTCTTTTGTTTTGTTTGTTTATTTCATTTAATACAAGAAATTTGCAGTTTTCTTAAATCAGGATTTGTAGATAACATTCGACACATTCAACATTTCCAGCCATTAACATTTCTTTAGTACCAGTGTAAACACATACACAGTGTGTACCTTACATTTGAAGTAACAGAATGTTCAGAGCGTGTGTGTGTGTGTAAATGTGAGAGTGCTATGAACCAACACTGACTTAAGATGACGATGACTGTGCAGCAGTTCTCTGTTAAGTAAATTTACAGTAATTTGTTTGTGTTTTTGCAGCAAAGTTCCTAATGCTTCTGCTTCTGCCACTGCTCCTGCCCAAGTCAAGTCAATCAACTGGCCTATAGTAAGATGCTGGCATCATGGTTGTATACTACGCAACGGCTGTGGTGGTACCTGCATTGGTAGGCGGTGCTGCCGGTGGCTGTTGGGTCACAGTTGTGGTTGCTGCTGCCGCTGCTGCTGCTGCAGTTGCCACATTTGTTGATGTGTTGTTGGACACCACCGACTTGCTCACCGGCAACTGGTGGTGATGATGCTGCTGCTGTTGCGTTTGAAACTGCTGCTGCTGCTGCTCACTGGCTGCATTGTTCAGCTGACTGGACTGACTACCCACACTGCTACTGTTGGTTTGATTGCTGCTGGCAGTGCCGCAGCTATTGCTGTTGGTGCTGCTGTTGCTCACATCATTAAAAGTGGCTGGCGGCGGCAATTGTTGACTGCTGCTGTTGCTGTTGTCATCATTGACCACCGGCTTAACTTCCGCCATAACCTGCTGTTCCTGCGGCTCCGATTTTGTTAGCTTCTCCACTGCTGCTGCTACTGCTGGCGTTCGATGCAGTTGCTGTTGTCGCTGCTGCAGTAATCTGTACTCCACGGAATGCAAAGGTCCGCTGCCACGTGACACCTGATACAGCACTCTTGATATGATCAGTGCCACCTGCTGATCCAGTATATGCGACATGACTAGACCCAGTAATCGCTGTTCCTGTTGCATAAACAGCGAACGATTATCCGGATGCTTGGCCAGGTGTAGCAGAGTGCCCGCTGCTCGCCTCAGCATATCGAGACTGGTGCCCATGGAGTCGGAGTTTTCACGCAGGTAGTTGATGCCATGTTGATTGGCCACTCCCAGAGCCGTTTGCTCCGCCTGTTCGATAAAGGCCACCAGATACGATATACAGGGCGATTGCAGCGCCACTGTTCTGGCCATGGCGCTGTCCGCCGCTGCCAGGTAGTGCAGCAGATTGACAGAGAATTCGCGTAATACCTGATCCTCATTGCGGCACAAATGCCGCGTCAGCACCGCACACAGTTTCTCCAGCCGGGCGAACGGCGGTGTGGCTATCACCAGGTCAACATTGGCATCTGTCACGCACAATTTACACAACGCTTCCAGTGCCAGCCGTTGCGGCGATAGAGCCGTATTGGGACCACACGAGGGGAATGGATCCTGGCCATGGGCACTGGGACAGACGGCCCAATGTAGCAGGCCATCGATAAGGGGCCGCGCTATCAGTTCATCATAGCGCGACAATTCCAAATGACCGGCTATATTGGCCATGGCCACCAGCATGTTCTCCCGTATGGTGATCAGATAGTCCCACCACCATTCACGTTCACCCTGCAGCGAGCTGCAGGAGTCGCTAAAGTCTGTATCCTCTTCACGATCGTAGTTGCGCGTTTTGGGTGTGCGCCTCAGGTGCTCATGATTCAGCAGAAGCAGGCGACCCAGCACAGCCAGAAATCGTGTAGACTTGGCCAGTACCGTCTCGTTGCCCGGCACAAAGGTCAAATTCCTAAAGATGTTCGAGAGAGCAATACAACGACGAGCCAGCGAGTCCTGGCTCTCGTTGACCAAATACAGTGAGGCCTCGTCTCGCGTGTAGCACTCATCCTCGTAGCTAGAGTCACGCTTTCGTTGCAGTACTTGGGCAGCGTCTCTTACCGTTGACTTGGGATCGAAACCCTTGGGTGGTAGGCCGTTGGTTAGACGCTGAGGCTGAGGTTCAATTTCCATATCCACAGTGCGACAATCACTGTCACCGGCGGCGACCTGGGGTAAGGCGAATTCTTCGCCCATTTTGGATTTCTTGACTTCCCCGCCCCCGCTGACCAGCCGCCGCTTCTTGTTGTAGGTTTGTTGCAGCAGCAGACTGCCATCTTCCTGCTCCTCCTGCTTAATCGTCACTTTCTCCGCTTTGGTTGCCGCCGCCGCCTGCCTCGTTTTCGTCGTCTTCTTCTCTGGGCGTACATAGCGAGCGAATGGAATGTTTACAATCTCCGATTTGAATACATCAATGATGCCGTCCAGGGGGTCGGGTTCGGTGAAGCCATATGTCCAGGCATTGCTGCCCACTGGCTCCAATTGCTCGTACAGCTTATTGGTGTCTATGTCCCATGACTTTTGGCGTTCGTCCACAAAGATTTCGTGATCGGCCGCTTGTATGCGCACCGGTACACCCTTGCGAGTGACCATGGTGTAGTTGGGAGTGAATGAGAGCAGCAGGGAGCGCTCCTCTGGATTGGGCTGTAATCGCACCTGACCCAAGTCGATGCCCTCGTCCGCCTCGTCAGAGTCCTCACCACTCTTTCGATCCATGTTCTCGTAGTGACGCTTGCGGTTGTAGCTGCAAATGCTCCGTACACATCGCGAGGATCGTCCTCCGCCTCCTCGTAGCTTTGTGGTTGACATTACAGTGCCACTGTCCGCATCATCATCGGCGGCCTCGTCCACGGCTGGCACCGCCGCCGTCGTTGCCGTCTCCTCACTACGTTCATCGAACATCTCGGCGAGATTCTTCTGAAAGTGTTCCAGCAGCAGGGTGAGCAGACCGGGCAGATTTGAGATGCCAAAGAACTGCACAGTGGTGTCGTCGAAGAGCAGCACATTGAGCACATCCAACGCCCAGGTGCACTCCGTCAACAGACCCGACCGCATGGCCATGAAGATCCTCCAAGGATCCACGGGGCAGACATCGGCCTTGGTCAAACGCTTCCGTCTGTATAGCACCGGTGTGGTGGACTCCACACAATCGTGCGGAAAGCATAGCTCCTTCTTGGCCAGCTGACCTCCGGGTCCTCCGGGCACCTGTGGTCCATAGGCAGGCTGCTGCTGATTGGGCATCTGATGTGGATGCTGCTGATGTGGGTGCGGATGTGGATGCGGCGGCTGTTGTTGCTGACCCACCATCTGTCCCCCAATTGGTGGTTGCTTTGGTGGAATCATGCCACCAGGTGCACTACCGGGCATAGGTACGCCTGTTGGGGGTCCCACAGCCTGAGATGGTGGCGGCATGGCATACGGTGGTTTCACCATACCTCCGGGCACAGGTGGCATGCCGCCTGGTGTACCGGGGACACCACCCACATGCGGCGGCTGTTGAATCGGCTGACCACCTGGCTGTTGGGGTTGCGGAGACATGCCAGGCAGTGCACTGCCCGGCATTCGCTGCTGCTGCTGGCCAGGCCCAGATGGCGGACGCAGGGGTGAACCCGGTGGCGCTATACCACCTGGCTGAGGCGCTTGACCAGCATTCATCTGGGCCCATTGTGGTGGCCCCTGTGGTGGTTGCTGCTGCTGGCCGGGTGGAGCACCCTGCTGGTATGGCGGCTGCTGTTGCTGCGGCGGCGGTGGCGCTTGCTGGGGTGGATATCGATGCTGATCCCACTGGCCTACTCCGGCTGGCTGTTGTATGGGTGGGCCATGAGGAGCGCCGGGCGGTGCAGCACCTCGCGGTGGGGCACTGCCCCAGGCTTGTGGAGCGGGCGAGGCGGGATACTGGGGACGATACTGTTGGGTACCGCCTTGCCAAGCACCTAAAGAACCAAAACAGACATTAACAAAGTTGTTAATCAATCTATATCCTTTTGAACCTACCATATATTTGAGGCCTTGCATTGTAGCCTGGATAGGGCTGAGGAGAGTCTTTGATGAAGTCAGGATGCCGTCGAGGTTGCGGGCTCTTTAGAAGACAAAGAAATGAGAGAATGTGCCTTGAACATGGTTAGAATTTCTACTTACTTGTTCTGGAGGCCTATAATAGTCCTGCTGATTGGGCGTCCCTGGGGCAAAGGCGCCAGTAGGTGGAGCTACTGGTGCCCCACTAGTTGGCGGTCCGCCTGCAACGGCCTGTGGGGGTGGCTGAGGGCCTCCCGGTGGTGCCTGACTATAGGGTCGATTTCCATATGGACCATATTGATTAGCACCAGCAGGTGGACTGTGAAGGGTGGAAACAAAAGGGTTAATTAGTTGGCATTCTCCGTTTTTAAACTTTTCATCATTTAAAAGCTGAACTAGGCAACACAGTACAGTTGGAATCCCGTGTGTGTGTGTGCGTGAAAATGGATGTCTCCAACTGTGTTTGTGTGTGTGTGTGTGAGGATAATTGAGAATTGGCACTCACGCTTCTCCCTCCGGTCCATAGGGAGGGTACATATTGCGATTCTGTGGCGGATATTGTCCTTGACTCTGTCCAAATGGCTGTCCGGGTGGCCCAGTGGCATTGTATTGATCACTTGAACCATATTGACCGTAAGCTCCTGGCTGTGATGGATAAGGAGAGCCTGCAAAATGATAAAAGTATATTTTAGAAATGTTTTTGGACTACTCGCATGCAAAGGGCAGAGAGCGTACTTTCAAATTATAGCTTAGTTGGTGATAGTCTTTAATATTCTAGGCTTAACCAAAATTATAAATCCAAATCACATCTAAAGATTGATAGAAATAAGGAGGTTTCATTCAAGTATCATTCAAGATTTGCCAGTCAGTTTAGGCTCAAACTTTTTCTACGGATCAGACAAGGAGTTGTTATAAACAATGTAGTTCCGAAGGTTCCAAGCTTTTCAATTATTATGATTCCAAACACTAAGTTATTTTATAGACCTTGAGCATGCGGCTTTCTATCACACGCCTTGGTATTAAAGCTTACTACTAGGTTTTGGATTTCCTACACTAATGCCATGGATTGCATCTTTTCAGTGGTTACACTAATGCCATGGATTGCATCTTTTCAGTGGTTACTAGACTTCTTAAACCACCGTTTCATACCGCCCTTTTTTATGCCTGACCGATCCGCGGCTTTGCTTCAGTGGTTAACTTTAATACTACCGAATTTATAAGGATTTGCCAGGTTAAGATCTGCAGTGCAATGAGAAGTCAGAAAGCTTCTTCGCAAGCGTGACTCAGGAGAATGCAAAAGGTAAGACGTCAAGGGAATCTAAAAGCTGCCGAAACGTCAGAACTGGCGAGCAATCGACGGCAGCAAATGGAATCCCGTGCATCCCAGCACGAACACATCACATTCCAGCGTCTTTTTGAGACTCCGAAACAAACGGAAGCGCGGCGCGATGCACAAATTTAGTGTCATGTCAGATTGACATCGGGCGAGCAATCAAGGCCAGCAATTTCATATACACATCGCAAGAATCTCTGCAATAATCTTGTTCGCGGCGCGATGAACAAACAAAGCGGCAGACCAAGTTAAGATTATAGAAACGTCACAGCACGCGAGCAATCGACGGCAGAATTTGGCTGATCACATCGAAGCAGTGGAAGCAAAAGCTCGAAGACAGTCTGTTGCTGAAAGCGTAGCCCAGCGGCGACAAACACTTACTCGAAATACTTGGGGTGTTTTTAAATGAGCTCAATTTTATGAAGAATAAGCATCATAAAAAATGTTGAACGCGGCCACTGTTCATTTAGTTCGGTGACTGTTCTGCGTTTCTGTTTGTTGTCAATGTATGGCAACTCTGTATTGAGCAACCTTTTTGTGTGGCAATCACGTCCGTTTTTTTTATTCAGAATGTCTTTAACCAGAAAGCACAGCGATATTCGGAAGCATTTCACCGAAATGGATAATAAAAAGGCGAAATGTAAATTTTGCAGCGTTACCTTAAGTTGTAACTCACAAAGCAAGCACCCGGCTGCAGTGGAACAAGTTGTCCGATAGAACAACAACAACGAAAACTCTGCCGATGAGCAGCAAAACAGCCGAACCATTGAGCAATTTGAGCCGGTCCACCCGTTGAAGCAAAGCTAACTTCGTCTGTGCCGAAGTTTTAATGCACTTGAAATAGAAAATTTCTATGGCAGCTACAAGAAGTATCCGCGCGGTAAAAGATGGCTTTGTGCTAAATTTCAGCTCGATAGCTTCAAAGCTGAGGGAGTAGTTCGCGTTGAAACAGACAGACGGACGAACAAAGCTCAATCGACTCGGCACGTCATGCTGATCAAGAATATATTTATGTGGTCGGAGATTATTCCTTCTATGCGTTCTATGCGTATGGGCAAAATTACAATACACTTTTCAAGTGTGTAAAAAGAACAAGTGAACATGTTTAGTGAAATGAACCACCTTTACCCAACACTAGATCGTAGCAACGCACGACGGGTAATTGGCACCTCGAAAGTGATTCGAAACAATTGGATTACACAAGGAAATGCGATTGTTTTGGTTGTTTCGGCTTAAAGTATTTTTATTTTTAATGATTCACACAGTTCTTAAGCCGCCGGTTTCGGTTCTGTGGTTTACTCTTAATTTACTGTAGGCCAATTTCCTTCTTTGAATATCGCACACTTTCGAAATTGTATTACTAAAAACCTTTGGATAGGTCTAAATTCCCTAAATAGGTGGTTCTCACGATCTCAAAATATAAAGAATATCGTCCAGTAGATAAAATGTGATACTCATAAAATTCAACTAGCAACTTTCATGGAAGAAAACATGACAGGTATGTTAAGAGGTCTGTGAACAATTGCTGGAGATAGATCTTTAACGTCTAAAAGATCAATTCATCCTATGAGTGGTATCCGTTGCAAGACACATCAGCTGTAAAAATTCCGTGGTATTGTCAAATCTGGAAAGTTGTCATTTAAAATTTTGAAAACTTTGACCACCGTTTTAGGACCAAAGAAATAGGAGTACGATAAATCTTATTAATTTTCAGTAAAAAGTACATGGTAAAACGTGATATGAGTCCAGTTATATCATTATTTATGTTTTAGTATTTTTGCAGATTACTCGTCAACCAATAGTCCTATTGACTTGAAATTTGGTGTACATACTCTCCTAGATAATAGCTTCAATCGCTCATACAAAATATTCAAAAATCTCCTGGGGCACTTTTCCCATGCTTATCCAGCTAAGCCCTTTACGTTCAGTGAGCCGAGACAGCAAGTAAGCTTTAATCTTTTACATATCTAGGGAAAATACCAATTCTTAAAATGTAGAACCGAACACCGAAATAAACCAGAACCTAATTGTAAGATTCGGTACCGTAAAAACGCAAGCCACAATAAGATTCAGTTGGATTGAACTTTCAAAAAATGATTGAAAGTTTGGTAACACACCCCTTTGACCGGTTGTGGGTTCAATCCCAAATACACACTTTTATACAACGCAACATAATTTTAAGGAAAAATCTTCTGAAAAACTTGTCGGTATAGATTTGACGTTAAACTGTAGGTCGTTTTGTCATAAGCGAAAAATTAAATCCACATAAGCCAAAAGATGAAGAGAAGCATGGATTTGGCCTTGCCACTTTGTGGACGTGACTGCTGTTTGATTGACTATGTAAAGAATTTCTGAATATAAGGCACACAGAAAAAACAGATCCCCGTAGAAAGGATATTCGAAATATCTCTGTTTAAAAAAAACAATTTTTGAATATAATTCAGATCAAATGGATATTAAAACGATATTAATGACATATCCATTTGATATGACCAGTAAGGTCATATGAGTATTTAAGGGATATTTATAACATATCCATGGGATGTTTTATTAAAATCAAGTGGATATGAAGAATTGGAATCCAAATATGGGACATTAATAAAAGATCAAATAGATATTTCATAAATATCCAATAGATATGAAAAAAGGATATTTTTCAACATTTGATATCCTTTTTTCAAAATAAAATCAACTTAAAAAAACCTAATGGATCGCAAAAAATAATATTGCACTATCCAATCGAAATGGAATAAACATCATGATAAAGTATCATTTTTTTTTTTGGGTACCTCCTTTATTCATCTGTGTTTCTAACTGACATTCTATCGGACACATCGGGTATATATATCTTCATTTAGTTTCCACTAGAAGCTGCCAAGCAGCTCACGAAACCGTGACTTTATTGCAAGTACCATTCGTGTAACAGTTCATCTTTTAGCAATCAGTGAGTTGATGTCACATCTTTGGGGCTGCTTATAAAAGTTTAAAACGGGTTACGAAGTCAGAACTAGTAACTGGGAACTTCAACTTAAACAATTCTCGTCGAAGAACCTTATTGAATACGCATCAAGTCTTTACAAATACTTTACGATGATTACCTTAACTAGTAAATCTGGAGCATGCAAAAATTGTTCTAAAACCAACACCAAAAAAATGTTCAACTAGTTAGTAGAAGGCGACCACCACACATAAACTTAAATCATGAAAAAGGTGCTTTTTAAATCATAACTTAAACCGCAGGAAAAACAATCCAAATGATAAAACAAATAAACACAAAAATAAGGATGAGTATACCTGGCGTTCTAGACACAGGCGTTGGATAACCAGTGGAGCCACCCTGTGGATAAGGTGCTCCGGGGCGCGCATGCTGCGGCGATGGTGGCACTGGCCCAGGCCCATGTTGCTGTGGTGGTGGTGGACCAGGTGGTTGCTGCTGCTGTTGCGGTGGCGGTGGTGCCATATTCGGCTGCTGTGGCTGTGAACCAACCGATTGCTGGGCTGCGGCGTGCGGTGAATGCGGAGGCGGTGGTGGTGGGCCATGGCCAACGTGGGGCGCAACAGCAGCACCAGCAACAGCACCAGCGGCCACAGCACCGCCAGCAATGGGATCCTCAAAGGGATTGCTCACACTGATATTATCACCGGCAACGGCAACAGCGGCGGCTGTTTGATTTGATTGTGTGCCTGAAGCGGCAAGCAGCAGCATTTTGATGGGTTGATGGAAATGAATGGATGGATGAATGAATGAATGAATGAAATTGAATGACGTTGATTGGTGTGGTGCAAAATCGATGTTGTTGTTGTTGTGGTGGTGGTGGTTGTTGTAGTTGTTGTTGTTGTGGTGGTGGTGTTGATTGATGGGAGTTTTTATACATTTTTAGTAGGTGCGCCCACACATTTTACATTTACAAAACATAAAAATGAATGAAAACAAAATACACACATGAAATTAATATGGTTAAGGATTAAGCATCACCTAGTGGTCATCATAAGTACATATATATATACACATTAACATAAAAACAAAACCTAAGCCTAGATTTGTCGTATTTGAAAACTCTTTGCTGTCTCTTACCGGGATGAGGTGTCTGCGGATTACTTTGCGAGGGAGGCCTCTGCATTTGTCCCGCTGCCGCATAATCAGGCTGAGGACCGCTGCCACCCGGATAAGCACCAGCGCCTGGATATCCCGCATAGCCATCGATCGTTGTATTTGGTGGAGCACCCGGCGGTGCTGGAAACGAATCCTGCGAGTTCGACGAGCCTGTAGAATTTGTTGTTCCAGCATCCAAATGACCACCACCGATTGGTTGCAATTTTGGGTTGATAACATCGTTGGAATGGCAAGGAAAACGGGAGTGAAAAACACACGAAGTTTAATTAAGTATCAAAAGGAAAGCAAAGTGCTGATGACCCACAGACATTGGGGTAAACACTTACCTGGCGATGGCACCGAAGCTGCTTTGGCTGTCTTCTTTTTGCTGCCCGCCTCCACTTGCTGTATGATGGGACCTGGATCGATGTCACCGCGATCGAAATGGCACTCAAAGGCCAACAGATTCTTGGTATAGTGCTTGCGTAGCGTATAGGCGGCACTGCTACTGGCTCCAATGCCCAATAGACCGGCAATGTCCTTCCAAGTCTTGCTCTTGGTCACCTGACAAAATGAAATGAATGAAATGGTCAAGTGGATGGGTTAATTATATGGCTCAGTTATGGCACAATCGAATTTAAGAAGAAGAAGGAGTTTGGAAAAAAAAGGAGTTGACGAGCAAGAAAAGAAATTTGTGTTTGGATGCATTTGTGGTGTGAGCCCTGTTTTGTCCAGGACACGCGAATTAGTTTGTGTTATTAGTATACTCGAACTAACTACGAACAGAGCGATTTGAAACTAGCAACTGAGGAGGAGTGTTTTGGGGCTTACTGAGTGATACATTGGGTGTCTACTTATGAAAAGGAAATTAAACACAAATATGGATGCAAAAAGATGAAGGGCAAACATTATTATAAGAAATGAAGACGTTAAAATAGGATATTATTGATGGTTAATATCAAAATTTAAGGAGCGGATTGCGACAAAATGTCTTAACAAGGTGTAAATTAGATCAGCGGAGGGCCCCAAAATCAAACAGAAGGGCAGCATTATTTGCGCAGCAGATTTTTGTGGCCGTATTTTGTTGTTAAGCAGAATAATGTTCGGGCTGCGAGGGACAGTCGGGCTGAGCGTTGCCCATCGCTGCGCTAGTTGTTCATGAGCGAGCACTCACTTTCCTAAGATTTCGGCAATCGGTTGACTTGCTGACAAGGAAAGAGCAAGAATACACAGACTACGTCGCGACGAAAAAAAAAATGAACTCAATTCGAATATTTAGAGTCCCTGATTTAATTAACTCGTAGAGAAATCTTTTAATAGAATCTCATCAAAGACACTAAAATAGGAAGTGCTCGTTTGTTCAAAATAGCTATACATATAACTGGTTATTTTCTCATTCGCTTAGGCCTCACTAGGTCCGTTAAAATTCCCTATTAATCCCGAAAAATTCATGCTAACTGAACTATTTTGTGGGCATTTGAAAAGATCTTTTTTGCATTTGTATGCAACTCTGACCGGGTGGCTCAGCAGAACATCTAATGAAAAAGTTTTTCTTTGAATAAACTTTACACCCGGTCACCCCTTTCTGCTGTTGGCGCCAGCTTTGTAGTAATTAGCCATGGAAAGCTTCTTAAACTGCCGTTCGGATTCGGCGTTAAACTGTAGGTCCCTTTCTCTTGTGCGAAAATTAGAAGCGCACAAGCCAAGAGATTGAGAGAGGTTCGGCTTTGGCCCTTTGGGGCTGTGTCAAAGCCATTTTACATTTTGCATGCAACTCTTTTGTTTTTCTTCGGATCAGGTTCAAACTCATTTTCAAAGATCTATATGAAAACTCAACAATGACTGCACACCAGTTGGAAATTGGGTGGTAAAATTGAGTCGTTGTGACCAGTGCATTAATTTAACGAACTCCTTTTAGCATTGGGAAGCACAAATAAAAAAATCTAAATCTAAATCTACAGGTTGTATGGGATGAAACTTTTTTGATTTTCATCCAATCAGGCTCAAATTCATTTTCAAATATCTATATGAAATTCAAACAAAATTTTCAGAAATCGTCCAAAAACCGCGAAATTAAACCGATCATAGGATTTCGATGAAACTTTGGGCAATGGTTGGACGCTTGCCTGCTAAGTTTTCTTAGGTCTTTGGTGAATTTGCTCACTTTGAGCATGAGATATGCAAATGCGCAAAAACCACCCAGATTTGCAAAAACAGGAACATGAGAAAACGGGCCTAAGATAAAGCAATGGGTGGTAAAAGGTCCAAAAACCGCAAAATTTTCAAAATTTTCAAGACTATACCGTTCATTCAATTGCGATAAAACTTTCGGGAATTGTTGGACGCTTGCCTGCGAAGGTTTTTAAGTTGTAGAAATGGTCCAAAAACCTCGAAATTTGTCAAAATTTTAAAGCTCATCCGATTGCGATGAGACTTTGGGAAGCTTTCTAAGATACCATAAACTACGAAATTTGCAAAATTATACCGATCATAAGATTGCGATGAAACTTTCGGGAATCGTAGGACGCTTGCCTGAGAAGGTGGTACATGGACCTGGACCTAACATTTTGTTTTGAGCTTAAAATATTCTTAAAAACGGGCCTCAAAAACGGACGGAAAATGGTCGCGATATTTGCAAATTTATCGTACGAATATTTATGAAGGCGTTTAATGATTAGATTAGATCGCAATAATATTTGAAAAAAGACTCCAAGTGAAGGTTCGTTCGATGGCAAACCACAAACTAGACCCCCCACTTTCTCAATTCCACTTCCGCAAAAGTTTAACCGAGAAGGAAACTAGTTAAATACCTACAAAGGCCCAAAATTCATTGTGGTTGGTTACAAGTTTTATAATGGAAGGTAAAACTTAGTTTCTTTCTGATTTTAAAAGCATAAATGGGATAAAAATCATAGAAGAACATCTTATTTTAAATTAGTTGTGTGAAATTAGTTAGGAAAGTTGATATTAAAAACCGATTGGAATTGGTAAAAATGATAAATGAATACAGCAAACATAAAAATCAACAATCCATGAAAATGATGCAAGTTTATTTAAAGATTATGCAGCCAATTTGGTTTCAAATTCAGATTTTAAGCATGCGGCTGACAAGAGAGTGTTAAGGCAGAGAGATAGAAGGAGAAGACATGCATCAAAAGTACAAAGCAGTGTGTAAATCTTAAATTTCCACCATTTGAAGGCTAGTCTTTTACTCATAATGCAGCTAAAATTTTGGACACTTGGAACGGGCTGGAGGCTGGAGGGTTACAGACAGAGAGATAGAGGCGGTTGGGCGGGCTCTTGTGCAAGTTAAGTTGACTTTTAGTTTTTACTGTAGCCGAATTTGGATTTGGTTTTTAAAATTTCTTTTATGGATTTCTTTGGTGTTAACTACGTTGTTTTGGTGGTGGTTGATTTTGGTTTGGTTTTTGAGATTTTGGTTTGCTAGTAAATCTAAAAAGAAGTTAGTAAAAGGAGTTACTACGGCACCTTGCATACCTCGACGAATCCGCCACGTTCTTTTACATAAATATATAACCTATATAAATCGAGTGGCTGTTTTGAAATGGTCGGGCAGGCAGTGATCGGTGTACGCCGCTCCTCCATGAAGGCGCGCAGCTTATCTAGCCATCCGCGTCTATCTGGATTCTCGTCCATTTCGTACAGTTTGCACAGCGAGTCGGACTTCTTGGTGGTGGTGATGGTGCTGCGAAACGGTTCTTGTGGCACAGGAACATGACTGTTGAACACCTGCTGTGAAAGGAGGCAAGGGTAATTAGTTGAACTTTGAGGGAAATGGAGAAACACCTACCGGACTAGCAGCTGGACGTGGCCAATTTGGTGGCGAACTCATGTCGTACTCCTCGCCAGGCCCACCGCCGCCTGCATGCATTACAGCGGGATGCGGAGATGTGCTGGGAGGGGCTAAATGACTTTGGCTATATGGATCATTCTTGCGCGACTTTGGTGTGGTGCATTGTGGATCTTCGCCGGATGCTATAAGAGAAATGGTCTAAGTACACAGCGAATCGATCGCTAGTTTAAGTCTACTCACCCGCCGATGCATTGGAGAGCGTGCTCTGCTGACTAACTTCATCCATGGGCGTGCCATCTGGCCCGGTGGTAACCACAGAGGTGACAGCATGCATTCCACCGGCTCCCGTCGGACCCGACGAACTTATCCCATTGTCCTGTGATATATGCTCCGGGCCCACGCTGTCCCCTTGGCCGCCACCCAGCATGGATTGCGGCGGTGTGCTCGTTGGTGGTCCCATGTTTGTGGGTCCATGCGGCGGACCCATGTGGTGTGGTGGGCCCATTGGCATGCCAGGATGCATGCCGGTCGGTCCATTGCCATAGCCTTGCGGCTGCGGCGGTGTGGGACTGCCTCCGTAGCCACCTTTGTGCTGTAAATGCTGTTTCAAATAGTTAAGCGGACGCGGCGACCCACTGCCCTGTGGTGGTGGTGGACCCGGGCCAACTGGCGGGGGAGTGCCCTTGCCCTGCACATGGTTGCCCATGGCCTGGCCTGGAGCTCCACCGCCAGGCACCGATTGTTGTGGTGATGGCGGCACCCACTGATACGGTGGATACTGTGCATGTGGACTTCCGCCCCCATGATTGGGCATCCCTCGACCGGGATAACCGGCTTGTGCGCCCGTTGGCATGCTGTTGGCCCCACCTGCTTGGTTAGTGGGTGGCGGTGGTGGCCCAGTGGCATAGGCGCCAGGCGGATACTGTGGGCGTGGCGGATAACTGCCCGGCGGATATTGCTGGGGTTGCTGTGGCGGATATCCCTGGCCAGGACCTGGACTTTGTCCCGGTCCGCCCATTTTATAGCCACCATGCATATGAGGGGGCATGGGATAGCCACCGGCTGCTCCCTGTGGCGGTGGTGTGGCCATATTGTTGATATTTTGATTTGGCGGTGGTGCTCCCGACGGTGGTGGTGTCTGCTGTGGCGAATTGCTGGCCGACGATGCAGAATTCGAAGCCTGTTGCTGCTGAGATTGCTGCTGCTGTTGTTGTTGCTGTCCAGGTGGTGGTGGTTGAGGACCATGCGGTAGTGGTGGTGGTGGACCAGCAGCGCCCACCGGAGGTTGCTGCATGGGACCGCCACTGCTTGACTGATTACTCGCTGGACGAGAAATGGGATGATTTTGGGCTGGTGAAGGAAAGTGAAAAGTGTTTTAGAGCTGAGAGTTAAGAGACTAATATTTATAGGGATGCTGCCACGACAAATTAAATTAATGCTGTTAGTGAACTGATAATTGGATGCTGACAAATCTGGAAATGCCTAACCAATGCCAAAAGCGTTCGAGCTGTATGAAAGTCTCTTCCGTTTTCGCCCTTTTTGTTTGCACTTTGTAATTGAGCTCTCGAAATGTACAATTAATGGAGTAACCGCTAATTAAATTCAAATTGCCGGGCAATGTTGGTCAAACATGTCTACAATCCAGTGCAACACATGGTATCTGGTTTTGAAGAGGGGGAAGTCGCTTAGAAAAGTTACCACTGCCCCTACCCGTATTATTGATAAATACAGAAACTGGCTTCGGTGCAAGGTGAACTTAGCCAGCAGGCCCCTACCCGTATTATTGATGGATACGGACACTGGCTTCGGTGCAAGGTGAACTTAGCCAGCAGTCACTGAAAATAGATCCTTGTGTATGCTTACATAACCGATCAAATTGATTAAGTTATTCCTCTGGCTCCGCAATCTGCAGTGAATCGTGTAGAGCCCTGCCAGTATCCTGAGGGAATTCCTTTCTTGATGGATTCAATTTTTGAAACCTTTTGTGGTGGTCAAGGTTCACGTGTATTATTGCTTTCGCTTGTCACAACAGAAAATTGTTTTAAGAGTAGTCTCTTTATTACTGGCCTATGCCGGTCATTTCATTTCCTGGAATATTGTTGTGGTCCAGCATCAAGCGCAGGGATAGGGATAGGGAGGGTTATTCCTACTACCTAATTAGTTTAGCTTTTTTTTCTCTCTGAATTCAACTTGAAAGAGAACGAATGGCAAGTTCTCTATTAAGACAGAATTACCCCTCTGGAGATTGCACAAATTTCGGCTTGAATTATGCTTGTAAACTCTTTCCATTGATTTGAACCCTTTAGTTCCCGGTCTAACTACCCCAATTACAATTCCTCGAATTATGTGTTTTTGGATGTTATTTGACCTATACGATTTGGATCGTTTTCGGGTCGATAGCGATTTGTAGAACATATGGTTATATGTCACTTATAGGGAGATCCATTTTCTCTTATTACTATGGAAAGTTCCTTTTAAAAGGGAACTCTGCTCTCTGGTTAAGAGGATTAAAGTAATTTATTTCTCAGTTTTTCTTTTCAGTATTGACATTACAGTAGCAAATTGAAAAGGGAGTTCTATTCGTCTCAGACTTGGGGGGGTACTCAACCAGATTGAAAAGCTTGATTTGGTATTTAGAATAATCTGTAACCAAGTTTAAGTCATAGTAGAGAAAAGCCCCTGAATAGGCCTGAATAAATACTAGTAGTTCGCCATTAAAGGCGTTTTTACAGCACTGTTTAAAGATAGGGACATTGCTCAGTTGTTTAGCTGTTTAGTTGCAGTTGCTTAACAACTATCCTCAAGGCCTAATGAACTTTAGCAACAATTCGAATTAATTGCAATCCTTTGTGGGCATGAACACACCTTTCGTTCTGTATGACTGCTGATCCCACTGCTATATTTTGGTTTTTTCATAGCTACTTTAGTGAAATGATTCAACAGAAACTCAAAGCCAAGAACAACTGATCAAAGGTGACTGAACAATAGTCACTGAACCAGAGTCACTAAGTAGAGAGTCCCTTAACAAAGTTGTCTAAAAAGAGTCATCGAACCAATGTCACTAAACGAGAGTCACTGAACAATATTAACTAAACAATAACCACTGACCAATAGTTACTAATAGAAGAGTCACTGAACAAAAGTGACTGAAAAAATCAATAAGCACGAGTTGGCCGAAACCAAGAAAATAGAAAATTTACTAATCTTTGCAAAAGGCATCGAAAATTCTTTGGGGAAAATAAAGCTAACGTTTTCCAGATCTTTTCCAAACAATTAAAATCAAACTTTTACTGCTACAAATTGATCGAGAGATACATGAGTTTATCCTACGTTTCCGAATCCCGTAATCAATATTTTTACTCGGAAATTAGGGATGCTTCGGCTTAGAGCAGGGGTGCCCACAACCTGTTCTCGCAGTGCGCATTCGTTGTTTTTATACCCATAGCTTTAGGCGCACGTACAGAACCTGCAGCATAGCATTTAATATGTTTTCTCTTCTATGCCTCTAGCAAAATTAAACGGGAAAATCAATATGTATGGGTTGTCTTCATTGCTGATTTTGTTGTTGGCGACGCATGGTTTTGCGTGCCTTAGAAGCAATAAATCACCAGGTAATAATTGGTTTTCCCTTTCTATTTCTTGTGGTTGATGCTGCTTTAGAAATATATTGTCTTCATTTGTATTGGTGACTACCAGAGAACTGCAACATGGCGCCACGAGTACAATCGCTCAGAGCTCAAGGCTTGTCAAACTCGAGTGTTGCCCGTACTTATACTAACGTTGACTCGGAGCTTCGGCCGCGAGTCGTCGTAAGCACCTTGTTGATCAAATCTAAGTACTGCTGCGAGCCGTCATGAGTAAAGTTCGTTCAGTACAAATAATTGCGATTACTCGTAGCTTCGGCCGCGAGTCACCGCGAGTGCTTGTTGCCGAAGTCAAAGATCTGCTGCGAGCTGTTACGATCTTCGCTTGTGCACAATCGTCACAAGCACACAAAAAACAACAATTTTTGAGAGCAAAAGAGATAGAATGATGGCCTATTTTTTTTGCTTCTTTCCTTCTTGGGGCATGTTGTTGTTTGAAGTTTTCAAAACACAACAACAGTTGCATAAGAGGCTTGTCAAAGCCCGCCATCAACCAGCAAAGTACGTGCGAGTAAAGTTTGTTGCGAGTGCGAGTAAGCACGAGTAGAGTGTCGAAAAGGCTTGGCCATTGCTGGAATAAGGCTTATTATGATTCGTGTTATGAAAAGCTTGTTCATTTTATTACTCGTGCGAAGCAAAGAGCTTGCTGGTTTTGACTCAATGTGCTTGCGATAATTTCGAGTGTGTCGAACCAAGGCGACGAGCCCAACCAATCCAAGTAAACGCACGATTGTGATCAAACATAAGAGGCTTGTTGCAAGACTCTGGTGTCTCTGGGCTTCTCTGGTTTAGTGTTCGTGAAGGTTTTCAAACAATGACTTTTGGAATCAGACGAACCGCGGTTTCAGTTCTGTTCAGTGGTTCAAGCTTTAAGAGTGAATTACCACAAATTTAACGACTGAATAGAGATCGATCAATTTTACCCAAATTAGGCAACAGAAATAGCCGTTTAATTACAGTTAGATTATGAGAACGGGATAGAGTTGCTAGTAGAAAACGGAGGTTTGACTCTAGTTAATAGTTTATCACCCACCAATCAATGCGTTGAATTGAACCGAACGTTTTTTTTTTCTTTTTTTTTTCGGTTCACAGCCGTTTTGTATCTCTAATATAATTTATCGTAGTGGCATTCTTAATTCATTTTTGAGATGTTACTTACCCACTGCTGGTGACATGGAACGTGAGCCGGATGAGCCAGTGGGGGAGGGTGTGGGTCGCATGACTTGCTGCGGATTTGGAGTACCTGGTGGACCCGAACCCATGCCACTATGCCCGCCACCACTTGAACTGTCGTTACTGTTCTGTCCAATTAGTTCCTGCAATGAGAGAAGAAGAAAAAGTTGGGGTTGAGTATTTCTGCAGCCATAACAAAAACAAACAAAAGCCGGCCGGCGTTATTTTTATTTAAATGAAAGTGACAGCAAAACAACGAATTAACCCAAATGGCAACAACAACAGCCACCGCATTAATAGAGCACCTGTGTCCAATTTTGAGCTGTGATGTTGCTGCTTCCAACCCTGATTAATGCCGACCTCTTGCTGACATTGGGTCATCATCTGGCAATTATCATTTTCAACTGCATTTGACAAACTCTCGTCGCTTACAGGGAAATCATAAACGCCAAATCTGGCCCCAAGTTCTTCTTGGCGCGCTGCGACACGACTTTAACTTTTTGCCGCCTATAACTATAAGAAAATCAAGAACAATTTCAGCCAAAGGGAAACAACAGTCACAGACACACACACTCACGCACACAGAAAGACTTAAGTCGACAGCAATTCGAGTCAAACACACACACACAGTAGACCCCAACCCAAAGAAGAGAGCGGCGGGGCCAAGAAAAATACAACGCTGTTCGTTTTGGTATCTGAGAAATTAAGTGAAGTGAAATGAAATGTACGACGAACTGACGGCAACGGCAACAGCAAAGCAAGCAACCAAGCAGGCAGGCAGCCAGGCCAGGCCGGGCAGAGGCAAGGGCAGGAAGAGCACGGGGCACAAAAGCTATGTGGAACGACGACGACAACGGCGACGGCTGCAACTTGAAGCGTTCCGAGAGGGGCGACCACGGGCAAGTGGCTGTGCTGTGCTCTGCTGTGGTAGTTATGGCGCGCTTGGAAGCGAACCCAGCGAACGTACGATGACAAAGACGTAGATAAGGAACACACAGACAGAGTCAACGTTGGAATATAATAAAATGAAATAAGCAACGACGACGACGACGACGTCCATTCGGTTTCTCCTCCGCGTTCGTTTTACAGAGTGTCAGGGGAGCGCTCAGGGTGTGGGGCGGGCGATGGCGTTGATGACGAGAATAGCAAGCGGCCAGCCAGGCAAGAGCTAAGACCGACCAGATAGAATGCTTTGTGAAGGCGGCCCCACGTTCTGTAGTTGTGGTCGTGTAGAAAAATTACTTGGAAAGAAAAACAAGCGCTGCGCGGCGGGAACAACAATAACAACAATGAAATCATTTATAAAACTGAGTTTGGTTGGGGCGGCCAGTGAGCGAGCGAACGAGGTTCAAAATGCCAAGTTCGATAAAGATTTTTGCGCGCCAAAAAAATATGTTTGATAAATTTTGGAAAGTTTTGTCGAGAATTTATGCTCTCATCATGATCTTCAAGATGTGTGTGTGCACTTGAAGTCAGTTTCTGCTTAGTCATAAGTAGTATGGGCACCCCAGGTATAGAAAATGTATGTAAATCAATTGTCCCAGTCAAGAGATGGGTACACGGAGGAAAAAATAAACAGAATGAAATGAAGAGTAGGGTCATGCTTGAATGCTTAAATAAGTTTTTGGAGTAATGAAATGGAAATTGGAATATATGTTTATTTGATTTTGTAATTGGTAGGGAAGATTTTCGAAAAATATTGCTAATTTAGAATGTCTTCCTAGAATTCCTAATCAAAATCCGTTACAGTCTTGGTCGCCCAATATTGAACAGATAACAGCAAACCTAGAATCTAAAATTTCGATGTAGCTTTTTGATACTAACCGAAGAGCTAAGTACAGGTTTAGCAGTTCTCTAATCTTTGGTTTAGTGTAAGGTTCGATTTACATTTTATAAAAATTCGTCAAGCCCAACTTTATACCATACTCGGTTAGAATTTTGATGCTGCCTTAGCAGCTGAAAGCAGCGCTGCAGCAGCGAACATTATTAATAAAGATCGTTAATTCGATCTGCCGGGTTGACCGGGTGTGGTTCATGGGTTAGTACGTTCTGTGCAAGAGGCCGTGGGGTCGATCTCGCCTCGGGATTTCTAACGAAAAAGTTTTTCCTTTAAAACCCTATAGACCCCGTACCCTTCACTACTCCAAAAAAAAAGATCTATTTGGAATGGATGTCTTAAATATCCCTTAGGTTCAGCTTCAAGGTTAACAGCAAAATAAAAGTCGGTTCAAACCAGTTTGCAGTCCTGATTTATATATATTAGGTTACAAATTCTCTAACAACCAAAATTGCCATTTTCAAATCAAATTGATCGCTAATGTAATGTGAAAAACTTAAAATGCTTTTCTGGGTCCGTCCACATATCAGTAGTAAAAGTCAAACGCTGCTGTTTTAGATTTTCCATTAGTTCCTCCTTAATTCTGTTGTATTTATTGGACATAACTTTGGTAGCCAATTGCCGCACAGAAAAATGCACTCAATGGCAGTAAATCCTTAGCAACGAAAGCTAACTGCTTAAGCGCAAGATCATCTATGACTTTCTTTGTGAAACTCTTCTTAGTAAAAGTATTCAAGTCGTTTGTTTTATTTGTTCTTGGAAACAACATTTGTGACGATTCAAGACGCCTGTGCCAGCTGTAGGCGAGTCCGAGAAAACAGTCTTGCAATTGTTGCAGTACGCAAAGTCGATGAGTAAGTCGTCCCGTTTGATTAAAAGAAAAGCTTCTATTTCACACAGCGCTTTTAGCATTATTATTTTAAATTAAAACAAAATGCTCGTCATTGCGACGAGTCGCCTCCTGTATTTCGTTTTTCATTTTTTTTATACTCTGTACCAGAGGTACACAGAGTATATTAAGTTTGTGCAAAAGTATGTAACATCAACAGCCGAGTCGATATAGCCATGTCCGTCTTTCTGTCTGCTTGTCTGTCTGTCTGTCCGTCTGTCCGTATAAACAAACAGATCTCAGAGATGGTAAGAGATAAGAGGTTTGACATGTATGGGACATATGTGTCTTATACTTGCAGGCAGATCAAGTTTATTTTCAATTTGGAAAAAACCTCATATCTCTCACAGTTTTGCAGATAGTTGGTTCGTTCTGTTTATACATATTTAGTAATCAGCCTAATCTATCGATTCACCAAAGGATTGGTTAAGATCGGATTAACGATTCAAAAGTTATGATCAAAAGAAAATTCTATATTACTGCTGTGTTTATTTGTGAATGGTCATTGTCATTGCCATTGCCATGGCTCGAATAGCTCAGTGGGTAGGATGTTGAATCGCGGCGGCACGCTTCAGTATACTGGGGTGGTGGTTCAAATCACATCAGCGGCGTACTATTGAAATATTTTTTTTTAACAATTTTTTTTGACGTTTTACTCGCTTTAAAGATTTTATCTCCCACAGTTTTATAGATAGAAGGTTCGTTTCTTTTGGTCATATTTAGTTATCAGGATTATTAATCGATCCGCCAAAGGAATATTGAAGATCGGATGAACGATAGATGAGTTATAAGGAAAACAAACAATTATGGGCAGCACTGAGCAACGGCGATGGGCAGCACTTGACAGTTACAGAGTCTTGACCGACTTTTTTTTACTTGTTTATCCGCTTGTAAGGATACTATGCAAAATATAGAGACAAGTGAAGTTCCCATTTTGAGAAATTCATCCATCGTGTGTGAAAATTCCCAAAAAAAATCTAATAATTATCCGATTGACTTGAAAACTCTGTTTGTAAGGGTATGAAAATTTACTTAAAAAAACCGTATTTTGAATCTCGGTCTAAACGAATCTCGGTCTTTAAGCTCTCTGGCCAAATAAATAGATAGTTTATTTTCGTGGAATGGTACGGGATGGAATTTATGATGTCAATGAAATCAAATTTTCTACTTCGAGTTGATCTCTAATACATTCCCCAGTGTGAATCAACACAAAATTAAGCCTCTCTTGATAAATTCTCTTCTAATAAATGTAATCCCACAAAAAAATTTCAATGATTCTATCTCAGAATTCATCCTAGCCGTATTTCAGCGTAGACATTTTTGGACCTTTGGTCATAAATTGAGTTTTTGAATGAATTATCCAATTATTGAAAAGTTAGCTTGCAGTCTTATACCACAGGTTCCAAAAGAATCCAGAATGGCCAAATTCATAAGCCTAGTTCCAAATTTAACAGAATTAGGAAGGAGTTTAAGCAGTTTCGAGGTCGTCAGCCTTGCTGATGCTATCGCAAAAAGTTTTGTGATTTGGGTCCAAAAATCGGTTTCAAATCGCAAAATTTGAGTGCATATCTTGAGTTTTTTTGATAATTCACTTTCTTAAAGCCCCTTAAAGTCAGCTTACAGTTGTATAATAATTGAATTGGGTCGAAGTTTGTAGAAGTTAAGAAGCAGTATAAGCCGAACTGATTGCATATATTGGGTTTTTGAATGGTACACCTAATGCTGGGTTTATACTGCGTCACGAGTGTCATATTTCAGTGTCACAGTGTCAAAGCTCCATATGAATTTGACACTGTGACACTGAATGTGACACTCTGTGACGCAGCATAAACCCAGCATTATTCTTTAGTTCCGGAAATGTGACATTTAGAAAAAGCCTGCATGCAGTCTCATACGGGTTTGTTCCGGTTTTCGACTCGATTTTCGAGTAAACGTTAATTTTTTGCGTTTAAGTTATATTAATTTGTAAGTAACAAGACAAGACAATCTGTGGTTACTAGATCTCGTCGTAATTTTCTCTCGAATTGAATTCACTTGGCATTGAGCAATCGGTTTCACCTTCTATACAACGTTATTCAAATTGAAGACAAAGTGTCAAAGTTTAGGGGTCCGTAAACAAGTTTAAATGAATTCGGAATAGTCAATTCACTTACCTAAATCCAATTAATGGTAGTTTCTTGGGTTTATAAAAAAGACTTTTCATACTACCGGTTCCAAAAAATTCAGAATGGCTACATTTATTAACCAAGGCCAACATTTGTCGTATAAGCAGAATAAAAGTTCTTTATTGCTTTTTTTGAATGATACACCCTCTCTTAAGAACCAGAACGGTACTTTAAGACACGATTTTAGAAAAATTTAGCTTGCAATCTTTAAATACAGATTCGAAGGAATCTAGAATCTAAACAAAACTAATTAACCTGGAACAAAATTAATCGAAGTTGTGGGGGGAGTAGTAATATATTGGGTTTTGGAAGGTAAGGTTCGGAAATGATACTTCAAGAACCGATTTTTGAACAATACACGTTCCATGAAATCCAAAGTGTCCCAATTCATTAGCCTAATTCGAAATTTTTCGGAATTAAGGAGAAGTAGAAGATTTGTGGCCGCATATAAACACAAATGCCAAAGCTCGTAAGACCCACCCAGGTTCTCCATAAATTTTCCCCAAGTGTATGTCAGCTGTTGGACCTTTGTGGCTTGGCGCAGCAACCCTGATTATATCAAGAAGACAAAAGCCAGAGGAGAAGGAATTTATAAACACCAACAAAAAAGTAATAATAAAAAAAAAACGTGAAAAATAGTTTGCCCAACAACATTGCAACGTCCACCATTCCGTATGCACACACACACACACACATATACATATTGTATGCATGTAACGTATGCGAGTGCAATGGTTTTTATTTCGCCAAGCATGGCACGTACATATTGAGATTGACTTGGAGCATGGGTCGAGACAGTGGGGTCGGTAATTTTTTCTGTTATTTCTTTTTGCTCCAACCAGCGGGTACGCGGCAGGGGGTGGGAGGCACACACAGCTGAGCGGTTTCGACAGTCACAGCCACAGGCAAACGTTCATTAGGTATTTGTGGGTGTGCGGTGCGACTGTGTGAGTGTGTGTGTGTCTGTGTATGCTCATGCAATTTTTGTTTGTGCTTGCTTGAAATTTTATGAGCGAAACGAAAGTTTGTGTGGCTGTGGCTCTGGCGCAAATGGCACAAGGGAACGCCAACAGCACGCAAATAAATACATACAAACACACACACCCATACATACATATATATCTACACAGAGAGACTCTCATATACCCACCAGCAGAGCAGTCGGTCTGTTCGTTAAGCATACGACTGACGACTCTCGACTACTTACAGCACGACAGAACGACCAACCAACCAACCAACCGACCGACATAGCCAGCAGTAACAGCAACCAGCAGCAGCCAGTCAACCACTTTGTGTTCAGGCAAATGTCCCATGAATCGAGTTGGGAGCCAGCAGAGTCGACAGCCGGTAAAGCTAAAGCCAAAGCTGGCTCTGGCTCCGGCTCGGGCTATGGCTCTGGCTCGTTCGTTTGCTGTATGTATCCAAACGAGTGAACTGAAAAACAAGCGCACCGCAGTCGCACACAGATACTCTCACACACACACACACAATGGCAAATACATATAAAAGCACAAAAACAAGCAAGGCAGAACTAAAATGAGCGGACTCAACGTTTGCGTTGGCTTTTTTTTATATTTTTGTTGCGCCTGTTAAAATGAAAAACGATGATGATGCCGCCAACAATAACAACAACAACAACGGCAGCAGTGGAGCACTAAAATCCCCAACAACAATGCGACACACAGCGGAGGGAAAAACCGGCAAAATTGTTCGTTCATTGGCAGGCAGGCGGCAGTAGGCAGAAGGCAGTCATGTGGCTTTGGGCCCAGAAACCTCTCTGAATTGCCAACTTCGTTGCGTTGCGGCATTGCATTGCCATCATACTGCAGTATAAATTGAATGCAGGCAAAGCATATGACGCCGCCAAGCCATGTTGAAGTAGGACACGGACGATGAAGATAGATAAACTCTTGTCTGCGTCTCCGATCATCGGAATCGATTTAAAATAAAACTATAGAATGTTAAGTAGTAAACGTAATTTACAATTTATACTTTAAAGCTTTAACTCAAACGGAAAAACTCTGTGACTAAAACGGGGGTGGGCTACAAAGTCTGTTTATTGGTTTCATGTTTCCAATTGAAAACGATTCGATTTAATTAACATTTAAAATTTAGTTTTAGTTTGGGTCAAGGATATTGAGTAAGCTTTGTATATAAACTGATAGAAATGTCTGAATATTTTGCAACCCTCCAACAACAGCAACATTTTAGGAATTATATATACACTAGCTGTATAACTGGCAACGACCGGGATCTTTGCTTTGTGTGGATATATTTTTTATGGGAGATTTTATATTCAAGTTTAAACTGGCTGCAAGTTTATATTACCATTAGAACCTGTTCAAACTTGTTCGAAATCAGTTTTAAACTGGAAAAGTTCCCAAACATCAAACCGCAACCGTAAAACATAAAATATCAACCCAACCAACTACGACCATTTTCAAATCAATTTCAGTTGGCCAAACCGGTCTAAAATCAGTAAAATATCACTCTTTCTCTCCAAACTAAAACCAAATCTACGGCCCAACTTTTTCAAGTTCATAGCTCTAAACCACTTTTTGAACCGGTTCCGGAGGCGGTTTTAAAACAGTAAAATATCTAACCCCATACATATCTAACCCTACAAATCAAATTTTAGGCTTATAGCTTAAATCATTTCTGAGTTATGGCACTGAACCACTTTTTGAACCGGCTCAGCCAGCTGATTCAGAACACAAATAAAAATGAAATAATAGCTGTTATAATTTCTGAGATATGGCTCTGAACCACTTCAGAACCGCTGCTGCTTCTGCTGCTACTCAACGTCAAAACTAAACATTCACTTTCGTTGGTACGTAGTACAATATAGTCGGGTACGACCGACTCTTTTACTTGTTTTAAAACAAGAATCAAAGGGCACTCAGACTCCACTCATGCATTGCTCTAATACGATGTGTATTGGTGTCGGCTGGGCAGCGAATGAAGGCAAAGAGAGCTCTGCTTACGCTCATATACCCAACATCGGCATGCGCTCGGCTCGTGTGCGCGTAAATTGCCGATTGCGCTCGGCCCCTGGGGGCTATGGAGGAACATCGCTGCTAATTTTCAGAGCGGTCCAACAACAACAGAAAAAAAAACAACCCTTTTTGGAGAGGCTTCTGTAGGCCAACAAGATACACACTGCATGTATTTGTTTTTGCAGTCGTCTCTGTCGCCCCGATACGCAATAGATTTGTTGTTGTTTTCGCTTCGAGTTCGGCTGCCGTGTGTGAGATGACGAGGCAATTTTTAATGCGTCTGCGTGGCGCCGCGTGCCATAATATAACTCCTGGGAGCAATCGGAGCAAAAAGAGCAAGGCCGTGCCCACCGATGCTCTAATACATACATTCACTTTTATATATATGTACAGATAGATGTATAAATAAGTACTTGCTAAAGCGGTATTTGGGAAAGGCCTCACCACTCTTGATGAACTTACTTTAATAAAATTCATCTCCATATTACACTGTGACTCAAAAATATTTGAACTCAAAAGATCAATCGCGTCGAGACCAAAAGTATCTGGAAGGGTATGCTGGTAGTATAAAAACCTTGCCTGGGTTTTGTCTAATTAGGTGCCGTTTTATTTTTATTGCATTTTGAAGTTTTCCCTTTTCACTTTGGTAAATGTTTTGGGATTTTAAACCAGATTTGGTCTGCAAATCGCAGAACTAAAATTACATAATTTATGTTTTAATGTTATGATTTGATTATCTTTAAAGCAAATTAATCAAAACAAGTAAGAAAGTCGGTCAAGCCCAACTAAATTATACTCTGTAACAACGAAGGTGTATGCTCAGAGTGAAATTAGATGAACACTCTTTTGGCGGATCGATAAACAATCCCGATTACTAAATATGTCCAGAAGTTGCTAACCTTGTATCTTTAAAACTGCTCGAGATATTACTATTTTCCAAATTGCGGGGACCGTGGCTAAATTTGAAAATAAACTTGATTTGCATTCAAGTATAAGAAGTATTTGTTGCATACATGTTGCACAAACTTAATACACTCTGTGTACCTTTGGAACTCAGTATAAAACAAGTAAGGGAGCTGTAGTCGAGTGCCCCGACTACAAAACACCCTGTTCCCTTGACTGCTTAGAGCTTTAGTGAGAAAAACTTTTTTGTTTTTAATGGAAACGAGTGCAAACTTGGTATTTCTTAGTTTACTATCCTTTCCCATGAATCCATTAAGTTTGGCCGAAATCGGACATCTATATAGTACAGCTGTCATAGAAAAGTAAAGTCGGAATAGTAGTCTTAGACTGAAAAACTTTTTTGTTTTCCTTGGAAATGTTCTTGACATTGGCATATATTTATTTTATATACTTTTATACATAATTCTACAAAGTTTTGTCAAAATCTGATGACTATAGCATAGGAACGCCATAGGAACGATCGCTCGAAAAACAAGTTCTAGTGAGAGAAACTTTTTGGTTTTAATGGAAACGTTGTCATAAACTTCAAAGTTTTGACAAAATCGGATGACTTTAGCATATAGCAGCAGTACGAATGATCGGTCGAAAAAGAAGTTCTAGTGAGAAAAACTTTTTTGTTTTAAATGTAGTCGCCTTCAAATTTCGTAATTGTTAGTTTGATATACTTTTCCATGATTCCACTACGTTTGGTCGAAATCAGACATCTTTATAGGTCCGAAAAGTAGTCTTAGTTAGAAAAACTATTTTGTTTTTTATGGAGGCTGCAAGGGTATACAAAACTTCGGCCTAGCCGAAGTTAACTTTCCCCTATATTTGTTGTTGTTGCAGGATGGCTCCCACAAAGAAGTTTTGTGCGTTCCCTGGTGCAGACGCTCAATCCTGTTTTCGTGAACGGCAGCGAAAGGATTCCATATGAGCAAAGTATATTCAAACCACACAATAAGGCAGAGTAAATTTTAATCAAGATGTTCAGAAAACTGAAATTTAAAGTCCACCCTTAACACCACCCTTAAATCCAAAGCTTGATTACCAATGGAATACGATGAAAGTAGCGGCAGCTCGCGCTTTTCATAGAAACATTTTGAGAAGTTAAGAGGCAGCAAATTGCGACTGCACCTGTAGGCAATCGAACTAAGATCACATTGCACAACTTCAATCTCTAAGGTTTTTAATAAATCTGAAAATTTGTTAGCCATTAGCATACATAAAAAAATGCGAGTTAAGTAGGCAATCAATATTATTAACGAATAGTGTAAATAGCAAAGGACCCAGTACGCTCCTCCCTGGAGGGAGGCCAGATGTTGCTACGAAGGGGCTACAACGCTCGCAATTAGAAGAGAAAACTTGAGCATTTAACACTAGAACATCAAGATAAGATTCAATCCAATTGAGGAAAAAAAGGAATTCCAAGCTTGGAGAGGTTTTGATAAAAGAGCATTACGACAGTGTTTTCAAATGCTTTAACCCTGGAATGGCCGGAAAAGAACCATATTGATTGGGATCTAGTTAAGAATTAATAAAAAATGTGAATAATTGGAGACTATTAGTTCAAATTTGTCCCATAGCTAGAGACATTACTTTTCGAATCTTTTTTGTCAATAGGTTTAACTGATTTGTAATTGTATTGTAAAATGGCTTGACACAGGGCCAAAGCCGAGCTTCTCTCAATCTCTTGGCTTGTGCGCTTCTCATTTTCGCACAAGCGAAAAGGGACCTACAGTTTAACGCCGAATCCGAACGGCAGTTTGAGAAGCTTTTGCATGACTAATTACTTCATAGCTGGCGCCAACAGCTGATAGGGTGACCGGTTGTAAAGTTTATTCAATGATGCTACGATAAAATCAATGAACACAGCACTCAAAAGGCCAAGAAGCATTCAATACCGTGAACCACTTCGCGCGAGCGTACAACAAATTAAGTCTGTCAGCCAACAAAGGGGGTATTCAGTGTGAATATTCTCATGGATTTTGCTTGTCTGAACAGCACTGCCAGATAACTGGCACATATATATATGGCAACCTGCCAGTGTGTCTGAACGCACCCTAAAACGATAAACGGAAAATAAAATTCAGAGACGAAAAACCTCAAGAAAGGTAACAGAGCTTCATAGATATAGGGGACTACAAATTTGAAAAAAAAAACCGCTAAACTACATGTATCAAGCAAAAAGCAAAGATCCTTTTTATCAAATCCAGATAAATGTCTAATCTTAATGCTTGCTCGGAGCTCAAAGTGTGGAGGTGGTAAGCCTCAATAATTGTTGTCATTCGCAGTGTCCCCATAACCGCTATACAGAGTGCGTCATTGCAACTGCGCCCGGCTTACATCTTGTCATTAAACATATTATCACATCATTGACCCTTTTTCCCTAGAAAACCCGCCACTGGTGGTGCACACAGCGACTTTTGGTCACATAACATAAACAGAGAAGCTTGCTCAGTACAGCCTAGACAAGTTCGATACAAATTGCCAGCCGTTCCCCTAACACGGAAGATAAGTAGTAATGGTTAGAAAAAAGCATCTCCTCAAACTCTTATTCTTTGTGGAAGGATTCAAGGGAACATTGTGGGGACCAACCAACACCATCTTAAAGTAAAGAAGAGTGACTTTTGCCATCAATTGCATACAGGTGACTTGGCCAGTTCCACTGTTGAGAGACCGTGCGACTCATAACAAATCAAAGCCGCATGATTTTGTAAGGAAAAATAAAAAGTAAACAACCCGCAACAAGAACAACAATGACCTTGGCATTGACCCAAATATATATGGAAACAGACGCTTTGTGTGTGATCTTGAGTGTAGCCCCATGGTGGTATCTGTGTATTTGTGCATACAACACACACACATACAACATCTACTACAATATAAAGGGAATGAGTAAAAAAAAAGCGAAAGAAATTGGTATGAGAGCCAGGAGGATTGTCGACGGCCGCCGCCGTTGCCGCGGACATGCTGAATGAATAAATGGGGTACAAAACAAACGCACAGACATACACACACATCCATCCATGCATACCTACGTCACCAGAATATGTATGTGGGTATGTGGTGCATTCAAGACCTCCCCAATGAGCAAGTTGTTGTTGTTGCTGTTGAGGAACTCAACATGTTGTTACCACACAATTTTCACAAAATCAATCCTAATACTGCTTAGTGGACTGGTGGGGGGAGAACTAGTAATCAAAACAAAATAAAAATCATTAAAATTCATAAAAACAAACTCGCAGGGCAACAGCCAAGACAACAACAAACGATAAGACCAAAACAATTTTTAAAGTCAGCGGAGAGGGGGGGAGGGCGGAGGTGGGATAAAGCAAAACTCCAAAAACCCAAAACATCATTTTGGGTGGGTAAAAAAAATGCGTTAGGTAGGTTTATTGACCCAGTTCTGTTCTTGAAGTGGCCAACTATGGTTACCTCATTTTTAAGCATTTAATCGAATTTACCTGATGCGGTGAGGGCGATGCCTGCGAGGGCTGCGGTGATGGACTCGGCGCATGCCCCGGGCTGCTGGGCGGTGGTCCACCAGCAGCGGCATGCGGCGGAGGCGGTTGCTGTTGTTGTTGCTGCTGCATCGGTGGTGGTGCATGATGCGGAGAGGCGGGCGGCAAAGGATGTCCAGGACCAGGACTAGGCGATGAGCTGCCTGGCCAAGGCCGATTTGGTTCAGGATACTGCAAGGAGTAGGTGTGTTTTAAATTTTTTGAAATTATTGGTTCTGTGTAGCCTTTTCTTACCTGGTGCGTCGAGTAGGCAGTTCGATGATTGGGTCCAGCTGCCGGTAAACCGGGCGGTGTGGGATATCTTTGCGGGTACGGCGAATATTGAGATGTTGGCGGTGTATTTTGCTGTGGTTGTGCCTGTCCAGAGCCAGGCGGTGGTGCTGGTGCACTGGGTGCTCCAACACCACCCGGCTGCTGTCCGGATTGCTGTTGTTGTTGTTGCTGCTGTGCCTGCTGCTGTTGTTGTTGTGGCGAACTAGGATAGGAACCTGAATTTTGACCGTGTGCCGGCGGATAGGGTGACTGACCCCTGGAAGTGTTTGTCTGCAAAATTGAAAAGTTAGAGAGTCAAATTATAATTTGCCATATGTGTGTACCCCAAGAAGGTAATCTCTATAATTTTATATTTGAACAAGGAGAGAGCGCGCATAGATTTTCTCTCTCTCTCTCTCTTTGTTTCGCTCTCTCTCTATCTCTCTCTCTGTTTTAGCTCAGAGTTCAATTATTTGTGCTGTCAGCCTGACCGGCCACCCCCGCCATTGGCATCTGTGTGGGCCAATGCACATTCCGTTTTATTGTATATATCATTTTAATCGATTTTCCACAACCAATTCCGTAAATGCGCGTCACGTATGTATGTATGTATGCATGTGTGTGTGTGTGTGTGTGTGTGCGTGAATACACACAGGCGACGCACCCTCGGGTGGCGAAATTTTCACTTGACAGTCACAAATGTGCAGATTAAAAAAAGACAACCCAAAAGAATGAAACTAAATGCTGGCCATAAAACGTGTGTGAGCGAGTCGCAGCAGGATAACACCTCCATTCAGCCCCAAGAAGCTTTAAAGCTGCTCCCACATGAAACTTATCATAAATTTCAAGTGCAATTTAATCAATATTGCCTTGTCTTTTAGTTCTTCTCCTAATTCCAAAACGAAGATCACACTTTTTGGATTCAGAAACTTCTTAGATGTTAGTTGAGTTTTATTTACTCAATAAATAAATAGAAATCCGATTCATTTTCAACTGAGGCTGAAAACCTTTAAAATCTATAATCTTCCAAACCTGAACCCTCAAGGATCGTTTCAACAAATGACTGAAGAGACGACTTCATAGGAACTAATATATATAATTATCTCCCTAGTTTAACGGGTGAATATAATAGTATGACATAGACAAAGACAGAACAACAATATGTGTGCGATGTCTGCGGAACAAATTTGCACACATTTGTAAAATCGAAGGTCCACATTGCAAATTTTTCTTCAAATTTCCCTGAAATTCAATTGTATGGTCGTTAAGCATTTTGTTGTTCTATGTCTTTGACATAGGCTACTGAAAGCGTTCGTTATGGATGCCTTGGAAACATTATTATACTTTTATAAAATAACTTTTTATAAAATCGGAACAAAAAGTGCCATATCCTGAGCCAGTAAACTATCCCAAAAACCGCAAGATATGACCTCAAATCTGTTCTTACTTCACCACTACTATGATAAATTTCAAAATAGAGTAATGAATTGGGATCTCTGAAGTCCTTGGAACCTATATTTTTCAACAACATTCCGACTTTTCATTAAATCGGTTCATACTGAACCTTAAGACCCAATATATGATAACATATGACGAATCTTGTTATACTCCCCCATAATTTTCAATTTTGACCCAGGATAATAAAGTTGGTCATGTTAGATTTCTTGAAAAGCTGTTCCAGTCTGAAAATACAGATTTTTCAAGAAATCTAACATGACCAAATTTTCCTAAAATCGTGTCATAAAGTATCATTCTGGTATACCTTTAAAAAAAAAGCAATGTGGAAACTTATACTGCCCCATTACTCCGTCAAATTTTGAACTTGGTTTATGAATTGAGCCATTCTAGATTTCTTGGAGTAGATAGAATGAAAAACCCATCTAAAACAAGTAAAGGCGCTGTAGTCGAGTGCCCCGACTCCAAAATACCTTATTTCCTTGATTTCGTGTGTTTTCATTAATTTTCTACGAATGTGTTCACCCACTCACACAACCACACAGACTCAAACAAACACACACATATGAGCCAAATGCGAATGCCACACTATCTAAAAAGAATAGTCGCCCAATACTTTGAAGATAGAGCCCTGATGTATGGCACAGATGTAGGACCCTAGACTTATAACATCACGGAAGAAGTGCCGCAAGGCTCTGTACTTGGCCCTATCTTATGGAATGTGATGTAAAATGGAGTTCTAAATATGAGCAAACCACAGGGAGCGACGATCCACGGGTTCGCAGACAACATAGCGGTTACGGTCGTTGGGAAGACTCTGGAAGAAGTGACCCAAAAAATGAACTGCACAATTTTGTCTATCAAAAAATGGCTCCGACGAGTAGCCATAATGCTAGCAGAGCAAAAAACGGAAGTGATTCTCATAAGCAGCCGGAAAAAAGTGGAAAGCATCGAGGTAGTGATAGGCGACGCAAGGAAGCGCTCAGCTGATAACCTTGAAGTACCTGGGAGTATTAATCGACAGGAGGCTAAACTTCCGAGACCACCTTTAATACGCGGACGAGAAAGCAGCGAAAATGCCAAATATCGGATGACCCTAGCCCCCCACAAGACTGCTCCTAGCAACAGTTGCTAAGTCCACAATGCAGTACGCTGCTCCGATTTGGGCGGAGGCTACGGAGTTTTTGACGTATACGCGCGAAGCCAGGAAGGCACACCGGCGTATGTCGATTCACCTCATAAGCGGCTTCAGAACGGTATCCGACTCTGCAGCGGCGGTAATAGCAGACAACATGCCACTCGACCTGGAAGCTATCGCTATTGAGGCACGAAGGACAGGAATATTCGCGCAAGAGGCGCATAACACGAGTCTCCGAGCATGGCAAGAGAGATGGACCCATCAACTAATTCCCAGTATAGAGTAATGGCTTAGTCGAAGCCACGGAGAACTGAACCATCACTTGACCCAGTGGCTCACAAACCATGGATGTTTTAGGGAGTATGCATAATGGCTTGACACAGCCCCAAAGAGCCAAAGCCGAGCTTCTCTCAATCTCTTGGCTTGTGCGCTTCTAATTTTCGCACAAGAGAAAGGGACCTACTGTTTAACGCCGAATCCGAACGGCAGTTTGAGAAGCTTTTCATGGCTAATTACTACAAAGCTGACGGGAGAGGGGTGACCGGGTGTAAAGTTTATTCAAAGAAAAAACTTTTCATTAGATGTTCCGAGGTGGGATCGAACCCACGACCTCTTGCATAGCGGTCGCGCACACTAACCGCTGAGCCACCCGATGTTTTAGGGAGTACCTACACCGATTTAAGCACGTCGGGTCACCCTGGTGCCTTTATTGCAATGACCCAGTCGCGTCTGCAAAACATGTGGTGTTCGAGAGTCAGAGGTTTGGATAGAAGAGGCGCGTCCTAAGAAGACTAACGGGAGAGCCATTTACACCGAGAGGCCTGTTCAAAAGGATGATAAACTCCAGGATGTGTGGATAGTCGTTGCAACGCACATCTCAACCATAATGAAAAAAGTCAGGATTGACGAACAGGCTGCAAGACAGCAAAACTAGGTGAAATGACGAAATGTCACTACCTGCCCGCCGAAGTAATACCTCAATTGGCAGTCCCGGCGGGAGAATAACAGATCAGAAGGCGGCTGGTTGGGTTTTAGTCCGTAGGCTCCGGTTTTGAACCGAACCAGTTCGGTAGTTAAGCCAAGTTCATGAGTAGACTGGTTTGAAAACGGAAGGTAATAAAAGTGACTTTGATCATTTTCGGAAAGAACCCGTTTCAAAACAGACAAGCTTATAAGGTTGGTCTATGCTCCGGTTCGAAGGATCCAAAAAAAAAAACTCAAAACGAACCGGTTCTCAAGGACCGGCTTGCAGCCTTTATTCATAGAAACCAAAACCTTGCGTTAGACTCTAGTAGACTTCTTTTAATGGACCTTCCCTCCTTAACTTACCAAAGATTAATGATTTGAGTAATCTTTATACAAACCTGCGTTCTAAAAATCGCATCCGATGCAAGTACGACCCAATTCCCATACGATTTGGGTCGTTTTTGGGTCGAAAGCGATTTGTAGAACACCTAAGATAGACTAGTTAATGGAGAAATTGACTCATCTGAGTTGGTTAGCCAAATTAATCTCAATGTTTCTATTAGGCTGACTCTTAACATTATCCCCTTATCTCTGAAATGTTGATTCTCATCCTGCTTTAAAATCAACTATTTAAACTTATTTAGCCCGTAGGTAACATTTTTTCGTTAATTTTTCCTTGGTTAATCAGTTCGTTCGGATGCGGTTCGGGTTCCGGTTTGATTCCCTGATTTAAACAGTTCTATGTCCCGCTTACAAATTGGCTTCCATTCCCCTGACGTTGTTTCATTTTATACTGAAATTAACCTTAGCTATACATTGAGAAAATTCTATTATTGCTCTTCGCTACAAAATATTCCTAGTTCTAAGTTCCAAAGAGCATAAGTAAGCGAACAATTAATAATCAAATCATTGCAAATGAATGAGCTTCCGTGGAATGGTCCGCTCCAGCTAGCCAATTGCCGCCTTGCCGTGACCCGTCAGTCAGTCAGTCAAAAGAAGCAAGATATTCAGAACACAACAGGGAGAACATGTAACAAAGTAGCATGCATTGTAGAAACTATGAGAGACACCTTCGAACGTGGTGGATATGGCAGGACAAGCAAAAAGGAAGACGACGAAGAAGAGCTTTGTATGCCATTAATGAAAGGATTTTCAACTTGACGTAGTGCGACAAGGAGGCAAGGGACCACACACACACTGGCCTGGCCTGGCATGGCCTGGCTTGGCACGGCAAGTGAAGAGGCGCCCTCACAAACAACAACAACAGCAGTGGCAGGCAGGCAACGTTGCCAGAGTAAAATGTGGCAATAAATCTAATGGAAACTCACAGCAAATGAACGAACGAATGCAGAGCACAGCAGACCCAGAGCCCCGGCATAGAGCTCTGGCTAGAAGGCAAACAGGCCGAGGAGGACAACAACGACGGTCGGATCGGTCGGTCCACTGCAGGGTGACAGGAAACATGAATGGATGGTTTTCGTGCTCTGTGTGTGTTTGTGTGCGAAGCGAAGGCGGCAGGGCAGTGGCAGGCAGTCAGCCAACCAGCAATGAGAAATAAAGTAAAAAAAAAAGGGAAAACTCATCATGGATGAAAATCAAAAGCAGAAATGTGTACGGCAGCCAGGCAGGCGAGCAGACGGCAGCAGCAGCGGGTAGAAGCTGAAGTGGAATTTGAATTAATGCAGCAAGGGTCGTACGGTCGGGCGGTGGAAACGACTGACGACGCACAACGAGCGAAATTACGTTTGAGAGTGGCAGGCACAGAGGAGCGAGGGGCGAAAAACATTGAACAACTGCCTCCACAGTGGTGGTAGGTTTTCTGAGTTAAAAGCCGGCTACATGTATTATAATATCGCGAGGCAAAAACAAAACGCAGTAGCGAGCGGCGACAGCAGCAGCAGCCGTGCCATGGCAATGTGCGCAGGGAGTGGTCCCTGATCCTGGTTCTGCCTTGGGTTTATAATTTCATAACACAGACGCACACACGCACCACACACACACCCACAGGATAGCTTGCATAAATTGTACGGGGGGGAAATGCGATTTTTGAAGCACAAAAAGGTAAAGCCAACCCATCCAGCAGTTGTAAGGGTTGTCCTGGCAATGCTGCAGGATTATGGAACGTGCAAAATTATGTGCAAGTTGAACAAAAAAGGACACAATATGCGGGGAATATAAGTTATTATGCACACAAAGTAACATTCCGCATGTGGACAAAAAAAAGCAAATGAAAACAAAAACAAATTGATTGAAAAGCGAAGATGAAATTGCAAGGGGGAAATTGATGGCGGAGTAGGCGGTTTTTTTTTAAAGGTTCCGCTAGGAAATCTGTAAATAGCAAAATCAGTCAGCTGATTTGAAAACTTTTCAAACATTTTTGATGCGCAACCTTTTGATTGAGAGAAGCTGCTTTGAAAATTCGATTATGATAAATTGTTGTTCTTTCACTATTAGGTTACAGATATAGGACAATACTATCCCAATAGTTCAGATAATATAAAACCAATTGCCCAAATATGATAAAGTAAATTTCGACCAGCAGCTGCATCGATAATACCAAGACCCTCATACCAAAACGCTCAAGATCTGATATCGAGAATTTCTGGGTAATATATTAAGATAAACACTAAAGCAGTAGAATTCGCAAAAGACGTCCGAATTAACTCAAAGAGCCTTCCTTTGGGAGAAGGACCAAGCACATAACCTTCATAAGTTTCTTAAAGCTGTTATTGTTGAGCAAATATATAATTATACTCTGTACACAATGTACAGAGTATATTAAGTTTGTGCGAATGTATATATCAGCCAAAAGGAAGCATTGTCGACCATATAAAGTATACATATTATTGATCAGCATCAACAGCCGAGTCGATATAGCCCTATCCGTCTGTATGAAATGTTTAAAGATAATTTCATGTAAATGATGACCGTGGCTGCGACTCAAATGGTTCATACGCTGGGTCTAATTTTGGCATACTCTCTCGAACCTGTCGGCCTGTACGTTACGAACAAATTCTTCAGTATTGGCTTCCAGTGCGTCAACTGTTGCGGGCTTTTCGCTATAGACATGAGCCCAAATATAGCCCCACAAAAAATAGTTCTCCGAACTTGCCTCTTAATTGGGCCATTATTTCGCGTGCTGTGTGGCATGTGGCACCGTCTAGTTGAAACCACGTGTCAGCCAATTCCAGCTCTTCTGTTTTGGGAAAAAAAAATAGTTTGTTTTCATCGCACGGTAGCACTCTCCATTCACAGTAACGTTCCTGCCTTCGTCATCTTTAAAAAAAGTACGGTCCAATGATGCCACCGCTTCTTCGGAAGACAGAAACTCTCCTGTGGTTATGGGGGCATATGTAGCTTACTGCGTCTAAAGTCGACTCATACCTCCACGTGGTAACCCCTGGTAACAGAGCAATGCATCCGCAAAGCTGCTGGCTAACGTGAGCGGCGATCCTAACCTGGGACAAATAGGGGGCGTGACTTCTATTACATCCGCCAATGAAAACTAACACAAACTGCAATCACAGAAGTTTGATATGGTTTCTTACGCATCCTTTTTAAACTCTTTGTTCCCTTAGAACAATTTTAGACTATGGGCGCATTCAGCAGGTAAATCCGATTTTCGATTACTGGTTTTCGATTTGCGATTGCTTATGATTCTCTGCGGAATAACACTGATTGATAAGTTAAGAAATACATTACAACTATGAAAAATTTAGGTAAAATTTTTGAGGGCTTTTAACGCTGTAAGTTTGTCAGGTGATTTCCAGTTATGGGGTAAACCGTTAGCCGTACGATCGGTTAATGATCTCACCAATCATACCTTTTGAATGATTCCATCTCAGCAATCATGATTGTCAAATTTATCAATCGCAATCGGCAATCACTGTATTCAGCAGGTAAAATCGGTAATCATAAATCAGTAATCGGAAATCGGATTTCTCTGCTGAATACGCCCTATAAAAGTCAATGCAATCTCCAAAATTTAACATTGGCTTATTTTTGTTCAATTTGATTGTTTTCATTGGACAATAGGATAAATCATAGTGTTTTTAATTTTTTTTTTTTTTTCTTACTTTAAGTTTTATTGCTCTTGGTCCAATTTGTTGGACAACATGTCCAAGCAAAAATGACTCCGGACAAGTGGCTCCTTCTTGTCTCTTCGAACTATTAGGTTGATCTATCGAATGCACTTTTATTTAACTATTTCGCAAACAAAACAAACACAGCTGATTCTATGGTAACTCCATTGCAGCAATAGCAATTGAGAAAGCCAAAGTTCTTAAGCTCATGACATTTCTAGCAACATTTAGCGTTTAAAGACCTTATAAAAAAGAATGTACTCTTGGACGCTGAACTAAAACAACGTCTGGTTCAAGAGACATTTGGAAAATGGTGTGTTTAATGAGGTTTGGCCACATTTTGATGAAAAAATTTGACCTACGGTCTAGCGACTTTTTCTGTTGTCTGATCTGTTTTGGGCGACTGACTCTTATCATCGGCAGGAAAACTCATTAAAACATCTAGAAAAACGTTGAGAACAACTTAAGGAATCTCCAACCATATTAGCCTCTCTTTTTAAAGATCCTTGACTTCAAAGCTTATTAAATAATTCTCAAAACAAGATCTTAACATTACATTGTAGTATTTCACTTATGTAAACTACGAAAAGAAATTTGACTTTACAGTAAATTATGTTTTGAATATTGCCTCCGAACCAAAAACGACACAATTTCCACACGATTGGGTCGTTTTTCGGTCCACGCTTTCCACACGGTTCGCTCGATTTTAGGTCGAAAGCGTTTTGTAGTATATATGGGATTAGATTGATAACAAAAAAAAATTTTTTTTAATATTGTGTAAAACATGGACTGAACCAAGGCTCGAACCAAAACCTTCGTCCCAAAACCTTGAACTTTAAATTTCCGAACCCTAATCATTGTTATATTTTGATTCGAACCCGCGAACCGGATTTCCGAAACATTTGTTTGGTTTATGTAAGCTGCTCTGCATAAGTTTTATGAAAAGCCAAACACGAAATACATCCGAAATATCCGGCTCGATTCGGTTTAGAATCGGTTTGCATGCCTGCAAAAAACTTAACCTCATGCAATGAAATTGATAAAGTATTGTTTGTAACGCTTAGAAGGAAGCATTTCCGACCACATAAAGTATATATATTCTTGATCAGCATGACGAGCTGAGTTGATTTAGCCATGTCCGTCGGTCCGTATGTTTCTATGCGATTTCCTCCGTCAATTTAAAAGCTATCTTGACGCTTCATGCTGCACAAGTATGAGTTTTTCGGTCGAAAAACTAATTTAAGTGAGAAAAACTTCAATGTTTTGAATGGAATCGGCATCAGACTTCGTATTTATACGTTTCCTATGCTTTTCCATGATTTCACTAAGTTTGGTCGAAACCGGAAAACTGTATAGTACAGCTGCCATAGAAAAATTAGGTTTGAAAAACAGTCTTAGTAGGAGTCCTATATATTTACATGAGCTTTAAGGGTATATAAACTTCGGCCGAGCCGGAGTTAGCTTCCTCCATTTTTTTTCAACACTGGTTCGGTTTAATATCTGTTTGCAGCCCGAAAATATTCGATAAATGCTCGCAAACGTGTTTAAAAACGATAGTTTAATGAAAATTTGATAGTAGCGTTGTTTTTTCTGCCACAAACTCAGCGTGAGATACCTGGATTTCGTCGCTTTGAACTTGTTTTCGTTAGTTTAATCCAAGAATCGAAACTGGACACTTAAACTGTTCTTAATTTTTCCTTTTTAGTACCAAATTCGTAAACAGTGTAAGCACTTTAAGAGCTTTTGCGCTCATAACTTTGTCAAGAAAAAAAACTCCATCTTAAAGAGAGAAATCTGGTGGCAGGAGGCAATATAAACACAATAAAAGGAAGGGCACAACAAAACAATCAGGCGAGACTTGCACAACAACAACATCAACACAAGGACAATAACGGCGCAAAAGGCAACGGTTTTATGCGCTCCACTTTTTGTAGGTCAAACTTTAAAGGCGCACACACACAAACACACACACACAGCATAAAGATACCGGCAGCATACACAACTCCGCCACCGCACAGCCAAAAAATGAAAGAAAAAAAAACATTCGATAAAAGAAGGTAAACGAAATAACAAAGACATGCTGGCTGCATCCTCTACCCTCTCCCCTCCTTTTCAAATCTTTAATTTCTTAAATTTCTGCACCTGTTGAGCAAATTGATTTCTAGCTGCATTCCACTCACTCACTTGACGCAGGGTGAACTAAAAAGTCCGTTTCAATGGCATGTCATCATATATAGAGTCGAGCCCTCTTTCGTCGATTGTAGCGGCGGTTTCTCACTTATTTATTTTGTTTTGGTTGCTGTTTCCATCATCTCCTCCACCTCCCCCCACCGTCCAACAGTTCTGCCTTAGTCCGAGTCAGCTGTGACAACAAAAACAACAACAACAAGTTTCGGTGTATTGCTGCCTTTTTGATTACGGTGCCTACTTGCCGCTGCCTCGGTCTCTGCCTCTGCCGCTGCTGTCTCTTTGCTTCAGCATTGTTGAGTACCTATGTACATACATATGTTTGTAAGTATGTATGTATGCATGTATTTATTGCATGCACGCGTAAGTCACACTTGCCGGCATTTTTGTATTTTGCCCCCTCCCCTGCCTTCTCTCCCCACCCATCTTGTTCTTGTTGTGTGATATGGAACGATTTTGTTTTTGTTTTTTTTTTTTATCTCATCAACAAAGCTTTCGAAGGTCGCGTCGCATAGTCTCGCTGTCTAGCCCTGAGTGTAGGTTGTTTTGTTTATATTTTTCTAACTCGTCGTCATCATCATCATCATCCGCATTATTATTAAAGTTCATTGACTCTTTGCTAACCAAGGCGGCGCTCTCTGTCATTCATATAACCAAAGCACACAAATTTCTATGTCTCTAGACATGCACACATAATAAATAATTATATGCTTCCTGGGTTTGCATCCGAAACCGAATCGAAAATGAGTGATTAAAGCGGGCGCAACCGGTTTTGTGGTTTAGCACAGAAACGTGCATTTTATTTTCCCATCACGTGAGCCGTCAAGCCAAATGATGTCAGTAAACAAACATTGTTATCTTTTATAGTAATATTTTCTATTTAAAACAATCAATAATCCGCGCACTTGACTCTGGGGTTCGATTTACTATTTTGGTTTGACAAAGTTTGTTAACCCCTTTCTCGTATATGTGTCAATAGATCCAAATGTGTCAATAGATCCAATTTAATTTATTATCCTCTGCTGTTTTGGCTTCTTCCTATTGTCATTTGCCCTCAAGTAATCCTAGGCAATGAATGTGCCACCGCATTTAAATGGCAATTTGTCTCGCAACCTAACAAGGCCCGTTTGGAAGATACGCCATCTTCCCATTGAAGAGGATCTACTGTTCTTCAATTCAGACAGGATAGTAAAACGGTCAATCCAAGACATAAACCCCTCAAATGATATTGTACCCAATGCTGAGACCGCTGGGGATCAGACACCAGACCCACACCTTTAAGCTAGCTGTGTAGCAGGACTCTGAAAAACTGAGAAAAAAGGTCCAGTCCAAAGTTCCTGAAAATAATCTCCTGTCACCGATCATCAAAATCCTCAAGGCCTTCATTCTACCCACTGAGAAGGAGCATCATCTTCGACCACAGTACAAGGCTTAACAGCATGAGATTTTACAAAAGGTACAAGTGGTTTTGTCTTGTTCTAAACTGCCATTTCTTGGTTTATCATTTTTTCCTTCCCAAATTTGTTTCTAATTTTTTTTGTCAGTTCTTGGTTTCTTTTTTGGTCATTGGATAAAAAAATGAATAAAGCCAAGAGCCAAATCAAAGCAGCAAGCACTCGGAGAAAGGAGTCAATCAAGGCTAATGGTCAACTACGCGGCCTGACACAGAGTGCTGCGCGGCAAGTAGCTACACTCGGACACATCATGACCCACCCCGACCACCTCCACCAAAAAAACCAAAGTTCTCCCGGTAAAAACCACAACAAAAACTCATCAGCAAACAGGAGTACGATTAAACTTAAAAAGAGAACTCCTACAGCAACCTTCTGCAGTGAAGCCAAATGGAAGACCTTTACAAAAAAACTGCAAGAACACTCTCTCTCCAAACTACAAATATAGATCAAAACTAGACTTTGAATTGCACACCTTAAATAAACAGTCCGGACGGTTTGTGCTTTATCAGGTGAGATTGTCTGATTAGTCAAATGATTGATTGTCGCTGGATAACCATAATTTTCATAATTTTCAAAACCAAAACTACATTTACTTTTAAGTCCCAGGAACTTCAGTTTTCATGTGGATATAAAGAAGATGAAAGCACAGGAAGTTTTGTAACACAAATCGACAATCGGAGTCCGCTGTGCTGAGACCCATTTTACAACATTCTTAGACCGCCATTGCATCTTGTGTGTCTATGAAATCTTTTGAACAAATCTTAAGGTTTGCAGTCTGAAGCCCTAAGGTTGGTAACCTTATTCTCAAATCTACTTCCACAATCATTTTGTGATTTTAAACCGGTTTTTGGACTAGATTTTGTCTCTAAATCACAACAATTTTGCGGAAGTGGAATTGAAAACAAGGCTTTAAGACTTATAAATAATTCAAATCATAACAAGAAAGAAAGTCTGTAAAGCCCAAATATAACATACTGTGTACCTGTGAAGTGCTGCCCATAATTGTTTGTTTTCCTGTTAACTCGACAACCGTTCATCCTATCTTTACCATTCCTTTGGCAGATCGATAAATAATCTTAGTTTCAAAATATGTCCAGCATTAACAGCCGAGTCGATTTAGCCATGTCCGTCTGTCTGTCTCTCTGTCTGTCTGTATGTATGTCTGTCTGTCCGTCTTTCCGTATGAACAAACAGATCTCGGAGATGGTAAGAGATAGAGGTTTGACATGTATGGGACATATGCTTCTTATAAAGGGTGATTTTTTAGCTATTATCTTTTTGGCAACACTGGTTTAAACAGCTCACGCACGTTTCGTGTTTAGTTTCACTATCAAACATCTTCAGTTTGGTCTATAATTTAACCATGAATCGTCTTACAAACAAACAACGCTTGCAAATTATGGAATTTTATTATCAAAATGCGTGCTCTGTTAAGAAAGTTCATCGCGCGCTTCTTCCATTTAATGGTCAGTTTAATCGATCCACTGAAGCGGCTATTCGGGCTATACAAATTTACATTGTTTCAACATTAAACCACCAACACGCTTACGTAGAGTGCGAACTGAAGAAAATATCGCAGCTGTATCGGCCAGTGTTAATGATGACCATCAATTATCGATTCGTCGCCGTTCGCAGCAATTGGGCCCCTGTTACTCAACAACGTGGAAAATTTTGCGGAAGGATTTAGGTGTGAAGCCTTTCAAAATACAGCTGGTGCAAGAATTGAAGCCGAACGACCTACCGCAACGTAGAATTTTTGGTGCTCTTGGAAAGTTGGCCGAAGATCACTTTTTACCGAAAAATTGTGTTCGCGACGAAGCTCATTTTTGGCTCAATGGGTACGTAAATAAGCAGAATTTTCGAATTTTGAGTGAATATCAGCCAGAAGCATTGCAAGAGCTACCAATGCATCCAGAAAAAGTCACAGTTTGGTGCGGTTTATGGGCTGGTGGCATCATTGGACCGTACTTCTTCAAAGATGATGCGAACCGCGCTACCGTGAGATGATATCCAACTTTTTTTTGCCCAAAATGCAAGAGCTTGACTTGCATGACATGTGGTTTCAACAAGACGGTGCCACATGCCACACAGCACGCGCAACAATGGACTTATTGAGAGGCGAGTTCGGTGAACATTTTATTTCACGTTCGGGACCGGTCAATTGGTCGCCTAGATCGTGCGATTTAACGCCTTTAGACTATTTTTTGTGGGGCTATGTTAAAGCTCATGTCTATACAGACAAGCCCGCTTCAATTGACGCATTGGAAGACAACATTGAAGCATTTATTCGTGAGATACCGGCCGAAATGTTGAAAAGAGTATGCCAACATTGGACTAAGCGGATAGACCATCTGAGGCGCAGTCACGGTCAACATTTGCATGAAATCATCTTCAAACATTAAATTATATGGACCGTACTATCGGTTCAAATAAAGATTTCATGCATTTTTCTGAATTTTATGTGTTTTTTTTTTCAAAAACTTTCCTATAGCTCTTAAAAAATCACCTTTTAGATAGATGTCCGATTTCGAACAACCTTAGTGAAATCATGGGAAAGGATAGTAAACTAATAAATACGAACTTTGAAGGCGTTTCCTCACTAAGACTAGTTTTTCGACCGATCGTTCCTATGACAGCTATATGCTATGGTTATCCGATCCAGCCGGTTCCGACAAATGTGCAGCGTATTTGTACCAGAAGACTTCGTCTAAAGTTTGGTCAAGCTTTAAAACTTACGAAGGAGATAGCACAAAAACAGACGGACAGGGCTAAATGAACTCAGCTCGTCATGCTGATCAAGAATTTATATACTTTATGTGGTCAGAGATGCTTCCTTCAATGCGTTACAAACATCCGCACAATTTTATGATACCCTCTGCAAGGGTATAATAAATTGGCATGAATTTTTTTTAATATTGGGTCAACGATAGCAGCTTTAAGAAACATTTGGGGGTTATTGAAAGACCGTCATGCTTGGTCTTCCTCCCAAAGTAAGACTCTTTGGGTGTCTGGGGACATCTTTCACCAACTCTTCTGTTCCAGTCTTTAATTTGATAAATTTACCATGACTTCTTGGTTACCAAATTGTATGTGATTTGGTATGTGGGCACTGGTATTACCGATGCACACGCTGCTCGTAGTTTCTAAATCAAATACAATTGGGTCTTTTCTGAAGGTATTAGATATGCATCATGTGGGGATGATTTTTTCGCATGTCATCTACAAATTTCTAATACCAGCTTCCATGCAAGGCAAATTCAAGTGCTTTTCTTGCCGACTTAATATTAAAAACAAAATAATATTTTAAAGTGAATGACAAATTTCTCCGACACTACTTTATTTTATGAGGAACGTGAGGGATAGAAATATTTCGCTTCAAGATGTTAGATGTTGCTCAGTAGAAATTGGCTGCAAACAAAAATTTTCTCGGATATCCCTTTCGCCACAAAATTTAACAGTTTAAAATTCGGGAATTTGAGGTTCGAGGTTTTTGGGCAGGGGTCTTGGTTCGAACCTTGTTTTAGCACATGCCTAACAGAATATTATTAAAAAAAAAAAACAATAAAATTATTTAGTAACTAATTTAATCCCACGTGTTCTTGAAATCGACCTTAAAACGTCTTTTTGGAAGTGATTTGAGGAACACATGGGAAAATCCAAAATATAATTTAATGTTTCTTAAAATTCCATTTCGTAGTCTACATATGAAAACTATTACCAATGTAATGTTAAGTTCTTGTTTTCTGAGTCTTTAGATAGGCTTTGGAGTCGAGAATCTTACAGAGGCTATGATGGGTGGGGATTTTTTTGTAAGTAATTCTGAACGTTTTTCTAGATGTTTCATTGAACTTTCCTGTCGATTGTAAAACATATTCGCCCAAAACCAACCACATAACAGAAGAAGTCGCTAGGTAGTAGGTCAAATTTGTTTAAGTCAATAATTTTTGAGGTTCGGTTCACAGTAAAATAAAAGTCGGAATTCAGGGTTCAAACCGGTTCGGTTCAAAACCGGATTGCAGCCCTGATTACAGTATCTTAAGTAATGAACATTATGGTTCAGTTTATGAAAAGAAAGTTATATATATTTTATTGCGAACCGAACCTTGAACTTTACAATGGTTTCGAAACCCCGGACCGAGCCTCCTTAGACATTTGCAGCCTTGCTTAAAACCTCACTTAAACTTTTACAAGCTGGATTTTTTCTAAAATCCAAATTCTAAAGGGAAAATTCTCGCATTTTTAATTGCCCTTTTTTTAAGCTTTCAAGTTTACCTTTTTTTCAACAATTGCTAAAATGTTTTAAAATAATTTTCAGTTTAAATTCAGTTTGGCATCTCCACTCAAGTAAAAACAAACGCCCTCCTCCACCGACAATTGCCAATAGGGAGGGGGTGGTGGCAAGGAGGGCATTTTTATGTCGATGGTTGTTGTTAAAGTGTGGAGTGGGTTTCGGGTTTGGCGCAAGTGAAGCCTCAACACATTTTGTGTACAAACTTTGCTTCTTCTTTGCCTTTGGCTTGTTGTTGTTGCTGTTCTTGTTCTGTATTTTTTTTTTTTTGTATGTATTTTGTGGCCTTTTCATGTTTTGTTGTTATTGTTTTCCGGCGGCGGCAAGTGCCGGCTCGCGGAATATGTTTTATGTGTGTCAGTGTGTCTGTAAGGCAGGACAACAACTTGACTTGGTGGGTAAATCTTTCGACCAAGACGAAACCTTAAAACGTAACAGCCTCCCCAGCACATACATACGTACGTACGTATGTTTGTATGCAAGTGTGTGCTAAAAACGTGACGAGCCCCTCTCTGCCGACGCAACAACCAGAGGAATGAGTAGGTGAAGATAGCTAAGCATAAAGGCAACTCGTGTGTGTGGGGCGCTCTGGTGAGGTCGTTGATATCAGAAATCAGTGTCAATGTCACCACCCTGCTTTCCCCCCGTTTTACTTACCGGTGGTGGCGTCCTATACTGCTGTGACGGTCCCATTTGCGGACTGTAGGGCCTGGGCGGTGGTGCCCAGCCACCTTGTTGCCCACCGTAGGGGGAGGGCTGATGTTGTGGCGGCGGTGGTCCATGTCCAGGTGGTGGGGGTGCTCCCGGTTGCTGCTGTTGTTGTTGTTGTTGGGCTGCAGCTGCCGCCGCCGCTGCAGCTGACGCCGCTGCCTGCTGTGGGTCATAGCTATTGCCATAGCGATGCTGAGGCGGCGGCGGCGGATTCGAAGATTGAAGCAGAGAGTTTAATGTGGGAGTGGGACCCTGTGGTGGCTGTCCTGGTATATAGCGCTGCTGTTGCTGGGGCGGACGATTGGGCGAGCCGCCTGGACCACCGGCCTGCTGCTGTTGTTGTTGGGGCGGCTTGCCACCTGGCGGTGGCTGGCCATAGCGATAGGGATCCATATTGGGGTCGCCGGTGTGATAGCGCGCGTAGGCGGGATGCGCATGTGGGGGTGGCAGATGGGCGGCCCCAGGTGGTGCTCCATATTCATCTTTCGAGCCAGGCGCATGCTCTGGCCCGGCACCGGGTGGGGGTGGACCACCATGATGTGACATATGGGGCGGTGGAGGCGGATGCTGTTGCAGATGATGATAGTGCATGACAGCAGCAGGATCAGGGGGAGCTCCACCGGCGGCCGGAGGTACCGGAGGAGCGCCATAAGGATGTGGTGCGGCATTGGGATCGTTGCCATTGTTGGGCGTGGGCGGGCCCGAGGTGGGCGGTGTAGCACCACCACCATTTCCACCTGCACCTCCGCCTGCTGCTCCTCCTGCAGCTGCCGATGGTGGACCAGCTGCTGCTGCTGCTGCAGAGGCGGGCGGTGCGGAGGGCGATTTTATTTTCTCATTCATGGCGCTCGCTGCTCAAACCTGGAGAAAACCCACCAACAACAACGTTGACGCTGATGACGACGACTGCAGCAGCGGCAAGTTTGAGGTTATGTTGTTAGCTGCAAGTTAGCGGAAAGACTTTCATTAGTTCGCTTAGGGATTTATGTGGGGATTGACAAACATTTAAAGCACGCACAAACACACATACACATCAATAATGTATTGAATATATTGGAAAACTGCAGAATTCGGAGAGAAAAGTGCGCTACAACAAAAACAATACTATTCTGCCGCGTACAAAAAATTGTCATGCCTTGACAACCCTAACATGACTCTCTCGCTCTCTTCACATTTGGCGGCGAATTCGAATGAGAGAATGGAGGAATCGCGAATTCGCTGTGCTCTCGCTTTATTAGTTTTTTTTTTCAGTAATGATTTTTTTTTGCTTTCTGTTTTTTTTCTTCTCGTAATTATGTACAATATTTCTTTGCCGAATTGTAGCGTTTTTTACAGCACTGTTATTGTGGCGGCGACGGCGGCGGCAATTGTTAAAAGATTATTTATCCATGGGTTATAAATAATAGCCGCTGGTTTCTCTCTGCAACTGTAATTGTTACTCTCAGGGCAATTGTATTAGTTTGTGTTTGCTTTTGATTTTGCTTTTGCTGCTGACGTTTGTCAAGTTTTTTCTCTTCTATTTGGTTATTCTGATGATGCAAGGATGTGGCTGGACTTTTCACTATTTGGGCGAAAAAAATCCTTTCTTTTCGTGGAATTTTTTTGATAAATTTTCTTAACTATAAATCGCACTCACACACACAAACACACTCGCACTTACACATATAGAAGAATATTCACGCATTGACGACCGTCCATAGACTCTGGCTATATATACTCAAAAACGAACTCGCGTGAAAAGACAGGGACGGTGACGGCGGCGGCGGCAGCAGCAAGCTCGGTATACGAACGAAACGAATTTGAAGTGTATGCAAGCAAGTCTGTCTGTCTGCTGCCGAAGAGATTTTTTCTTGAGGCCTTTTTCGCCTACTAAAACACTCGATAAGCTGGCACAATCACACGCGTCTTAACAACAGACCATTGCTGTACATGTTGCACATAATTTGGTTAATTAATTTAGTGTATTTCACTTAATTTTTTCACTATTTTCACAGCATGACGGACGAAGCGAGCCACTGTACAAAGCGATTTTCTGGCGTTGCTCATCACTGACAATATGGCGGACGCCTCTGACAGTTGAACGTGGTGGCAACGCCTTGGCGATAACTATCGATAAATGGGGCAGTGCTGTAAAAGGTTTGGTGGAATTGATGTCAATGTTTAAATAAATTGAAAAAAAAAAATAGATTTAAGGAAATTTGAATTTTAGCATTATTTTTGATTCGCTGAGACAGCCACCAAGGCTGTCTGATTGCATTTTTGAGTTGCTTAATAAGGTGCTGTTAATGACAACATAAGAGCGCCTAACAGCACGCATTTAGCATTAATTATGTATGTACCCGAGTTAACAGTTGGCGCCAATTTATTTATTTTAAATACGACAAAATTATTTTAAAATAAAAAAATATTTTTTATTATTATTTAAAATTTTTGGCTTCAAAGACTCTTTTGTGGTTGGCGGTTATAAAGGTGCATTGCTATGAGCCGGTTTCAAAGATATTTTTATTCAATTTTTAAAATAAAAATTTAAAAATAATTTTTATTGTTAATTTATTTAAATAAAAATTGAAATTTAATTCTTTTTTCATAATTTATTCACGTAGATCATCCAAATTAAATAAAAATTATATAATCACAATCTTAATACCTTCAACTTTAATGTTCATTTTGAATTCATCTTTTAAATAATAGTTCTATAATGTTTTTTATTAATTAAGTCCACGCTATTTAATAGTGACGCGCACACTGAGAGTCGGCCGCACGTTATGTGCTCTCTCTTTTCGAGCTATTCTCTTAACTAACGTGTGAAGCTAAACAAAATAAATTACTGCTTTTGAAACTTTGTTCTATTGATAACTAGATGAGGTACATATATTTGGCGGCATAATTTAAACATTAATTTTTTTATTTCTTGCCTATGGGACCGACCACTGTGCAATGGCTAATTTTGTCTGTTGTCAGCTGGTCACACTACTCTTGAATGTACCGCACAGAAGTTTAGTTCAAATCGCAAAGATAGAGAGATCAGTTGCAGACAAAAAGTTTAAGAAAAAGTTTTTTTTTTATATAAAATGCGTCGATTATTAGTTGCAATATGGCTTATTTTAATGATTTATCAAAGTTCGGCATATTCTTTGCGACACAATAATGAGTTGGAAGAGCATGAACACACAACTCCGGCTTCTACAGAGACTACGAAAAAAGTTGGGGCTGACGGGGGTAAGCACAGTTACAATTGCACGCAGTTACTTACATATGCATACACACTATATATATATACTTAACGGTTCTTCTCATTTTCTCTTTAGCTACCAGCGGACTTTTGACAAAATGTCGACCATGTACCGTTGGAATAAAATGCGTACCCCAAATCCAATGTCCCGCTCATGTACGCATGGAAAGCCATGAAAAACCTCAAATTTGTGATCTTCCTGCGGGTAAATTTGGTTATTGCTGCCAGACGGGACAAAATCATACGGCAGCCCGTGCCACAGACAAGGCCCGTCGTATGGGCGATTTGCCCTCCTTTCTGCCTCCCAATATTTTGGAAGAGGCCCGTCGCAATTTCGAAAATTTAATGCATAACATTGCACAGATGCCAGTACATCGCGGTCTGCCTGATTTTACCCACGGCATTGTTTTCCATTCCAACGCCAAGGATGATCTCCATAACTCCGCCCTGTCCAACAGTGCCCTGGAACAGGTCATCACCACCCAAGTGTTTGGCAAGAAGGAGCAGGTGCCCATCGATGATTTCATCACGAACAATGTGCAAGTCAAGTTCACCAAAACGCCACTGGCCCAGCATTGTCCGCGTCCACCCATTTGTCGGGACGTGCAGTCCGCTTACCGTAGCTTTGATGGCACTTGCAACAATCCTCTGCCGGGGCGTTCGATTTGGGGTGCTGCTGGTCAGCCCATGGAGCGTCTCTTGCCGCCTGCCTATGAGGATGGCATTTGGACACCACGTGCTCATTCGGCCATCGATGGTTCGCCTTTGATAAGTGCACGTCAAATCTCACGCAGTCTGTTGGCCGATGTTGATCGTCCACATCCCAAACATAATCTGTTGGTCATGCAATTTGGTCAGTTCTTGGCCCATGATGTCTCACAGACATCTTCGGTGCGTTTGGAGAATGGGGATTTGGTGCAGTGCTGTTCACCTGGCGGCAAGGTCATGTTGAATCCCCAGCAGACGCACTTTGCCTGCCTACCCATAACCGTGGAGCCGGACGATGAATTCTATGGAGCCTTTGGAGTGCGCTGTCTAAACTTTGTACGCTTATCTCTGGTGCCGAGTCCTGATTGTCAGCTTAGCTATGGCAAGCAATTGAGCAAGGTCACACATTTTGTGGATGCCTCTCCGGTATATGGCTCAAGGTGGGTAATATAGTTACAAAGATATTTGTATTTACTCTGTGTGTGCTTTCAGCGAGGAGACGGCACGCGACTTGCGTGCCTTCCGTGGCGGACGTTTGCGTATGCTGGATGATTTCGGACGCGAACTTTTGCCCTTGACCAACGACAAGAAAGCCTGCGATAGCCAGGAGCCGGGCAAGTCATGCTTCAAGTCAGGTAGGTGCTATATTAGGGATGCAGACCGGTTCTGAACCTAACGCTTATTCAAGCTGGTAAACTAAACTGGCATCCCGTCGAAAATGCTGTAAGATTGTTAACTCAAAATTCTTTGGTGGAATCCAGATATGTGTCAGTGGGTCCAGCCTCTGTGATTCACTTATTTATCTGCTTGTCAACGAAAATTCCAACATAATTTTCATTTAAAACATACACTGCTGGGTCTTTTTGCAGAATCGAATGGTGGCAGTGAACGCCTTAGACCCCCCTATCTACGCCACTGGTCCAAATCTTCTTTATCTAACATAGCCTTCTGGTGATTTGATCGCAGTAACATAATTGCATTCAATGTGGTTGATTCATTATAAAATTCACGCCTGAGAATTGACGATCCACGCTAACCTGCGTAGGTGGGACAGAAAACACAACTTTAGAAATCTCATACACTTCTGGGGGCTTTGTGAATGTTTTCATGGTTTCGAAAAAGTTTATTGGCAAGAAAAATTTCAATTGAATTCTGTAGCTTATTTGCTTACAAAACTGAAGTGTTTTTATCACCAAGTTTCCTTCCTTAGTGTTAAAACTGCTTTCATCATTGGGCAGTGATTGATCAGCAGCCGAAGAAATTTGAGCATAAATATTTGTTAAAAGAGTAATAAAATAATTTTTCTCTTTATTACTTAGCGTTACGTTACACCTAGAATCCAAAAAAATGCACATTAAAAGGCATTATTTTGAAAAAGTGATTTCTCTCGCTTTTATGTTTCCTGAACGTCCGATTTCGCTTGATATTTCCAATTTGAACTGAGTCCCATACTTTCCGATGCAGATGCCGCGTAATTGGAGCAAATGGTGAACACGTTTTCTGTCAGCAAACATTTCAGCATCCTGAAGGTTGAGCTACAAAGCGTAGGGCCATCAATGGGAAGCTTCTTAAGAATATTGTCCGCCATAAGGTAGCTGATTAATGGTGTGAGTAGCTTTTTACCTAAAATTTGGACTAAATTTTCTAAAAAGTCATCGTCGCAACTCGCATTGTCGTCATTCTCGTCATCGTAATGCTAAGAAGATTTGACATTTCCACCATATTTCTGCCGTTATCCATAATATATGAATAAACTAGCATATATCCCGGCGCGCTTCGCTACGCTTCAGTCTATACAGGATCAGAAAAGCTAGTATAACAGATAAATCAGTATCCGTTTTTCTTTTTCGACCTGGGGGATGTATTTGACCTATTTTTGTCTCTCGTAGAGCACACAAACCGAATCTTACATATATCCGTTATTGTTATCGTTATTGTTATCCTTATCGGTATCTTCATGGTTATCGTCATCGTTACCGTTATCGTTATTGATTTCGTTATCGATATCGTTATTGATTTAGTTATCGATACCGTTATCGTCATCGTTATCGCCAGCGTATCGGTATCACTATCGTTATCGTTATTTCTTATACGATCCTTACAAACAGACTTTCAAGTCAATAGGATGAAAAATAGTTTTTTGGATATCGATAATTTTCCTTGTGTGCTGATCTTCCAAAGTCGGGAAAATAAGAGTCCAATTATTTCGCATACTTTACTCGCAAACCGAGTATCAAGGCAATCGGATGAAAAAAATGTTCCCCAAACCAACTTTTCCGACGTTTTACCGGGAGTTTTCCGACCCTAACGCAAAATTTACCAACATCGGAACATCACGTCTCAATTTATTTCACTTACCATCCGTACAACCCGAGTTTCAAGTCAATCGTATGAAAAATAGATTTTTGCATATCGAATTTTCTGGGAATTTTTTTGTGGGCTGATTTTCCGAAAGCGGGAAAATACGTCTCCAATTACTACATTGCGCATACTTTGCTTATTAACCGAATTTCAAGTCAATCAGATAAAAAAGAAAAGGTTTCCCATTCAAACTATTCCAACGCTTTTCCGAATTTTTGGTGTAGAATTTTCCAAAACCCCGTCTTAGTACGCACTTTCACCACATAAGGGGACTCCTGCTCAAATCTCTTACTGTTTAGGCTCTGCGATGATTGCCAATCAGTCAGTGAATCAGATTAGAGATTTGCCCGTCAAAAGTCCGAAAGAATAACTTTTCGAATAGGTTTACAGGGAATAAAATGGAAAACAGCTGGGATTCGGCTAAATTAGGGGTGATCCTTGAACAGAAAGAAGTTTTTGAAATCATTTTGGATTTGCCGCAACTTCAAAAGTCCGATTAAGATTTTAAGACTTTACGAGCATTTGAGATATGGTGATATTAGGGCGATCCAGACGAAATAGTTTTTGAAACTTCCTTACCTTCGAGAAACTACCACCCGAGATTAGGGCAAATCGAAACTTTATTCTTAACAACGGCTTTAAGGCTTGAGACTTGGTGATACTAAGGGCGATACTTGGTCGTTATCCTTAAGTCGGAATTAAAGTGTTAAGAATCGGCAAAATTTAGGGCGATCCTAGAACAGAAATGATTTTGGCGTTTGACAACAAATTCAAGTCCACAAAAAACACCTTAACGCGCAGATTCATGGAATAATCGGGCCGTTATACTTTAGGACAGGCTTTAAGGGTCGATTTTTGACAAAGTTTCAGACGATTCAAGAGCCTAAAGTGCGTTTTTGGCATTTTCAATACTGCCTTCCTTCGAAGGTTAGGAAAAAATTGTTTTCCTCGCAGATTTAAGGCCAAATCTAGGCTTTATACTTAAGAAATGTTTTAAGACTTGAGACTTGGCGTTGTTAAGGACGATCCTTGAGCAGAATCACGACTTTGGCAAATTTCCGAACAGATTTAAGCTAAATTCTGGACGTTATCCTTAAGTACAGGATTTAAGAGGAATTCAGAACGATCCTTGAACAGAATGAAGTTTTTGACGTCACTTCGGATTTGATGCATCTTCAAAAAAGTCCTAAAATTTGACATTCCGAGCAGATTAAAGAGTAAGTCGCGAAGATATATTCAAGGAAGGGCTTTAAAAGAAGATAGGGTATGAGTTTCTGAATCGTTTTGCAGACTGCCTTACTTTCGAAAGTTTTGAAAAAATACCTTTTCGCGCAGGTTTAAGGCCAAATCGGGACTTTTCTACTAAACAAGGATTTAAAGGCTTGAGACTTGGCGATATTAAGGACGATCCTTGAGCAGAACGGCAACGTACGAAAAAAATAATTTTCGGTACAGATTTAAGCTATGGACAGATTTCAAGGATTGAGAATTAAGGGCGATCCTCGAACAGAAATGATTTTGGCATTTCAAAAGTCCCTGAAAATCAACTTTCCGGGCACATTCATGATAAAATCGGGTCGTTATAGTTTGGAACGTGCTTTAAGGGTTGAGATTTGACACAATTGTAGCCGATCCAAGAACATAAATTGCGTTTTAGTCATTTTTAGGACTGCTTTACTTTCGAAAGTAGGAAAAAAACTTATTTCCGAGCAGATTTAAGGGAAGATCGGGATTTTTTGCTAACCATTTCATCTCCTTGTTATAAACCGTACATGATATTCAAAAACTGTGTGAACCACTGAACCAGACCTTATTTCCAATCGGTTTGCATCCCTGATAAATTCAGTAAGATACTTATTTACCTTCTTAGGTGATGGCCGCACCAATCAAATCATCTCATTGATAACTCTACACATACTGTTTGCACGTGAGCACAATCGATTGGCCGACACTCTGGCCCAGCTTAATCCTACGGCCAGTGATGAATGGCTGTATCAGGAGGCACGCCGCATAGTCATTGCCCAACTGCAGCACATCACCTACAATGAGTTCCTGCCGGCTTTGATTGGTCCCCAACAAATGAAACGTTTCCGTTTGGTGCCCTTAAGTCGGGGATATGCACAGGATTATAATGTTAATGTCAATCCGGCTATTACCAATGAGTTTTCGGGTGCTGCTTATCGTATGGGACACTCTAGGTGAGATTTGGCTTAACATTTGCACATTGCAAAAAGTAATTCTCACCTATTTTCCTTAGTGTCGATGGCAAGTTTCATATACAGAAGACGCAGGGTAACATCGATGAGGTAATTAATATACCGGATGTCATGTTCAATCCATCGCGTATGCGTAAACGTGAATTCTATGATGATATGCTGCGTACGCTCTACACCCAGCCCATGCAACAGGTGGACAGTTCCATTACCCAAGGAGTAAGCAGAATTTTACGTTTTATCCAAGCCAAGTCTAATTGTTTGCCTCCCACACACAGCTGAGTCGTTTTCTGTTTCGCGGTGATAACCCGTTTGGCTTGGATTTGGCTGCCATAAATATACAGCGTGGTCGCGATCAAGGTCTACGCTGCTATAACGATTACCTAGAGGTGATGGGTGCCAAAAAATTGCACAGTTTTGATCAATTTCCCAGCGAAGTGAGTTGCAAAGAAAATATTTACAAGATTAAGATTGAGATTATTTACTTCTAAACCCCACAGATTGCCAAAAAACTGTCGCGTGTCTATCGCCGGCCTGAAGACATTGACTTATGGGTGGGAGGTTTGCTGGAGCAGGCTGTTCCAGATGGTATTGTGGGCATTACATTTGCCGAAATCATAGCCGATCAGTTTGCACGTTTCAAGCAGGGAGATCGTTATTTCTATGAGTACGATGGCCAGACTAATCCGGGAGCATTCAGGCCAGAGCAATTGCAGGAGTTGCGCAAGGCGAGCCTGGCACGTTTGATATGTGATAATGCCGATGGTCTTACTTTACAGGCAGTGCCTGTGGCTGCCTTTGTGCGTCCCGATTTCAAGGGGTGAGTTATTTTTTAATTTGCATTACCTTTTTTATTTACATTTCTGTTCCATTTTCAGTAACCGTTTAATTAGCTGTGATGATGCCAGTCTGCCTGCCTTGAATTTGAATGCTTGGCGCTTTTAATTGTAAATTTATTGAAATTTTTTAAATTAAACAAAGAAGAAAGAAAAGCGACTTTTTATGTTCCTTTTCAATATGTTTCAATTTCAGGTTTAACCTTTAAATTTAGCTGTTTCCAGTCGCACGATAATTTGTTAATTAAATTTACTAAAATAATTTTACACTTGTTGTTACTGTTATTGTTATAAAATGTTGTCCATTTTGCATTTGTCTAGTCAATTAGTGGCTCTGTGTTCGTATGTCTGCGTGTGTGTGTGTGTTTGTAAATAACATGATATGCAAATCTGTAGCTAAATTAAAATGTATAACAAAATTTTATTCAATGTCTAACTAAATATTTGTCAACTATTTGTTGATTTTTGTATACTCCAAGAGCCTCTCCTTTTCAGGTGCAAGTCTCAATCAGAGAGAATTCCAATTTTGCCAATATTTTTATAACACACACAGAAGGAAGCAACCAGTTTTAAGAGTCAATTAGAAAAGTTACACAGAGACAGGACTTACACTTTGAGGCATTTGCGACCTTTTGTAGTATTTATTTTATGGATATTGCCATCTCAGTTTGTACTTTCCAATTTTGCAACTGTTAACCAGAGAAGTCGCTATTGTTTCATGCGCTTGGCCTCATAGAGCTCAAAAGCTTGTGATTCATTCATGTGCCAACTTGTAAAAGTTCATCAAACCTCCGAAGGATATTTTGATAATCGAAAAAGAATATGGGCATTTCCAATATGTTGAACACATTGAAAACAAAGTCGCAATACAAATCTTTTTCAATTGGTTTCTTACCTATTAATATAGCTCTTAGAGTTAACATGAATAGCAAGTGTAATCCTGTTTCCATAATATTGACAGAATAAGAAGCGATTCGAACGTGGGCAAAAACATAACTGGGCTTCGAGTCCATTTATATTAAGACTAAGTTTCGCAAAACCAGAGTCAATACTCAAGCCCAAATAGTTATTTTTTGTGGAACAAGGCTGTATGTATCCGCTATGTTCAAAAGATCCAGAATCGTCTTGGCTCAGTATATTTTAAAAAAGCGTACTAATTGCTCAAATTGGAAGATCCATAAAACTTCATAACTGATCACAAAATTTTTGTGGAAGTGGAATTGAGAACAAGGCTGAATATGCTGAAGAAGGCTGAAGATTGTCAGGTAATCTAAAAGCAATTGAATTGCTTAATCGAATGTATTCTATAAAAATCCAACAAGTAGATCATTAACTCAGCTTTGGTGGCTTTATAAGAACAACTATGTAATTTATGCAGCAGTTTTGAGAAGATTTCATCAGTTCACTATCAACCTAAAGCATTTTGGATTGCTTTTTGAACTCATATCCTTTATATAAATTTTGGCAGCAAATTTCTCTAAATCGCCTATTTATATACCAATAAATCTGGTAAAATAATCCTATCAAGCTAACAAAGACATCTACCTGATCGGTCCTCGGGACCTGCAGTCAAACTTAACGACATTTTTGTTTAAAAACTTTCAGCATTTTTGTCAATCGATCTGCAAACTTGGCACTCACTTAGAAATGACAGCTTGCTGAACGTTAATGGTTGAAATTAGGGTCGTTAAATGACTGATAAAGTTAACAAACTATCGATTTTCTTATAAGTTTTGCCTCAAATGACTCCAAATTTAAAATATAGCTGACAAAAAGCTGAATTAACTTTTAAAAAAGCCAGAATTCCCGCTGACGGGAAAAAAGCTGATCTGGCAACACTGGTCTGACTGCCTGTTTCTAAGCAAACTAGCCTCTCAGTTTTGAAGCTATCGCGAATCTCTAACAGCGCCGTCGAATGGCACGGCCTGTTCCCAATTTCGAAACGTGCTGTCGCTAATCGATTGATTGTTGTTCCGACTCCGCATAACTGGCATTGTCGGTTTCAAAGATTGAATTTTTGTTAATGTTTTTTTTTTTAACCATATACCAGGCAATGATTTTTAGTCTATTGTGTGTCGTTGTTCGTTATTCTCCGAAAATATGTTCAACACAATGTAAGAAAAAAACCTCTCAACATGGAAGGCCTTTAATATTCAGTATTCAGAGAACAGTTAACAACGAGAACGCTAAAATTGTATAATTTAAAAATCAATACCCAAAACAATAGTCCAAACCAAAATCCCAAACCGAATTCGTTACTGGCCTCGTTTGCATACAGTCTTGGTTCAATTTCGCTACAACAAAAACCACAAATACTGCCAGCTCGATGGATATGCACTTTCAATATAAAAAGGATCACACATTTGAGAAGCGTCGCACCGAAGGTGATAAAATACGTCGCAAGTATCCGGATCGTGTGCCCGTGATTGTTGAGAAGGCACCCAAAACGCGTCATGCTATGCTGGATAAGAAGAAATATCTGGTACCAAATGATCTGACAGTGGGTCAATTTTATTTTTTGATACGCAAGCGAATTAATCTGCGCCCGGACGATGCACTCTTTTTCTTTGTGAACAGTGTGATACCGCCCACATCGGCCACCATGGGATCGCTATATCAAGAACATCGCGATAAGGACTATTTCCTATATATAGCCTATTCCGATGAGAATGTCTATGGGGGGCATTAGTTAATAGTTAAACGTTTACGAGTTGACCAACGTCAACAAATCGCCATGACGAACTTTTTATTGTGTGGTTCCCCTCCATTCAAGACGCAAATTCAATTGATGTCAACAGCCAAAACGGACAAAACCCAAACTTCTCATTAATAATCTAAGCATTGCACATTTCAAGTCTCAATTAATACAATTTGTGAAACCTTTGGCCATTAAATGTGAACGCACAACTTAATTATAATTCTCCTACTCATTTCGATATCGTTTGAATTTAAAACGCCAACTAATTAATTATTAAATGTTTTCTTATGAGCACTAATTGGTCCACGGGAATTAAATTAAACAAAAAAAAAACCTATTAAATATTCAAAAGACTATGCAAAATAACATAGCAGTGTTTGCGATTCTGAATTGATACGATAAAAAGGTTTATCAAACAAAACGATTTGATGCATCATTACCAAAATTAATTGAACAATTGAATTTTTGGATTTCAGTTAAATCCCAAGTGTTACTTAAAAAATGTCCAGTCATGTTAATAATTGATCGTTATATGGTTTTTGTGTCCGATGATCTCGCTTGATCTTAAGCTACTGCATGTTTTACCCACAAGTTCATTAACCATTTCGAAAAAAAACGGATCAAATTAAAGCCCATTCGCTTGGAAAAACATTCATCACATTCATCAGAAACTAATTCAAAGAAAACAGCCAAAATAAGATCTTGTTATAATAAGGGAACTAACAAGTCCTGCCATTACCTATATCTCAACACTTTCAATGCTGTGGAAGAAATTTACCATCAGAATGATTTACAAACCATGAAGGGAAGAAGCACAAGTGTCATCATATACAGCCATCTTCCGGTTTTCACTTAAGTGAATTCGAATGTGGTACATTATCTTTTTTTCTAATAATTACTAGTGGCATTCCTGAAAGTCAAAAGCAGTTGACGGAACGACCCTGATTTCATTTTGATTTGCTTTCATTTGCAGAACAATTGGCGGACATTTAAACAAAGGCGCCAAACCAAAAAATTTCGAATTAAATTGTGAAAACTAGTTTTCTATGCTTCATAAGTAAGTTTGTGGGCAAAATCTGTAGTCTAGAATGTTTGCAACTGTACAAAGCTTAAATCAATTAATTATGTATTTGATTAGGGTCAAGCGAAGTGACTTGAGCCATTTGACAGAACTTAAGAACTGACTGGAGATTTTAGCTCTAATGTGCTATCGGAAAATCACCTAACGGAAAATATGGAGTCGCTAGGTTTGGTAATGGTAAATGATACACATGCCACCCATTTTTCTCACAATAATAATACTTCACTTGACCTTTTCTTCGTTAGCAAAAAGAATAAGTCCCTATTGTATGACCAGTTATCAGTACCAGTGTTCTTAAAACATGACTTGATATTCTTGACATATGACATTTATGTAAATAAAAGTGACACTTTCATTAAATATAGAGACTAGGAATATTGACTACACACTACTATATAGTGATTTTCACAACTATGACTGGGACACTATATATAAAATACCGACTGTTGATCCCCAATTGGACCTTCTGCATTATAATATAAGCCAACTGTTCAATAAATTCGTACCGTTAAGACAGAAAATCATCAAGGCTTCTCTAAAGCCTTGGTTTAACCATAATATCAAAGCAGCCATATCAGAACGTGACAAAGCCTACTGTAAATGGAAAAGATATAAGACGGATTCACATTATAATTTATTTAAGGCTTTGAGAAAAAATGTAGTAAATATGATCAATGCTTCTAAGAAAAAATATTATTCGGATAAGCTTAGCAGTGCAATAGCTAATAAACAAACATGGAATGAAATTCAAAAACTGGGTGTCGGGAAACATCATAAAGAAATAATCTCTGAGGTTGATGCCAATGAACTTAACAACGAATTTGTCAATTTAAACGAAATTCCAGATGTTACCCATAATATGAACCTGAACAGTATACCCTACAACGCCTGTGATATTAGCTTTAATTTTAAATGTGTTAGTCAATGTGATGTTCTTGAATGTATCCTTAAAATTAAATCAAATGCTGTTGGATTAGATGAACTTAACCCTAAATTCGTAAAAATTCTTCTTCCACAAATTTTGCCACACTTAACACACATTTTTAATACCGCCATTACAACTTCAGTCTTCCCCGTAATGTGGAAATCCGCTAAAATAGTCCTTATTCTAAAACCTGACAACAAATTTCGACCGATTGCAATACTACCTTATCTGTCAAAGATCCTTGAGCACCTAATGGCTGACCAAATCCGGCATTTTATGACCAAGAACTTATTATATAACTTAATGAAGTCCTATCTGTTAAATAGGTGTCAATCCGTTGTTGTATCGTCATCCCAGTCCTCTACTACATGTTAAACGTGGTGTCCCTCAAGGATCCGTCCTTGGTCCTTTACTGTTTACCATCTATGTTAATGACTTACCCAATATTTTGTGTAATAGTGATTGTCATATGTACGCTGATGATGTCCAATTATATGTAAGCCGTCCATTGAGCCAACTAGATGAGTGTGTAGATATATGTAACAATGAGCTACAAAATATCACAAGCTGGGCAAAACATAATGGTCTCTGTCTAAATCCAACTAAATCTAAATGTCTAGTTATATATAAAAAACACTTTAGTATAAGCCATATCCGTCCCCTATTAATAGATAATTCTCCTATAGAATATGTTGAACAAGCTAAAAACTTGGGCTTCTATTTTAATAGGAACCTTAACTGGAATACCCATATCATAAAAGCTGTTGGAAGAACATATGGGCTATTAAGAAATCTCAACATCTCTCAACAATATCTTCCTACAAATATCCGCTCACTTATAGCTAATGCATATCTGTTGCCAGCACTTTTCTATGGTATAGAGGTGTTTGCTAACAGTGACGCCAAACATTTTGGCAAACTAAATGTTGCCCATAATAATATTGCTAGATATGTTTATGGATTAAGACGCGGAGACCATATATCCAGTTTTTCAATCAAATTATTTAACCTCCCTCTGAAATCTTGGACAAACTTTAAGGTTCTATTATTACTACACAAAATTATATACAATAAAGAACCATATTACCTTTTTGACAAGCTTCAGTTTTCAACATCTAGACGAACAAATAACCTAATATCCTTAAGACATAAGCTGCTAATCTCTGAAAGACAATTTGGCATTCATGCTGTTCGCATTTGGAATGAACTACCCAACGCTCTAAAAGGTACAAGCGGCGCAACGCAATTTTATAAAAATCTTAAAAACACACCTTCAAAATCATGCTCTTTAATTGACTCACACTTGTAACGAAAAGTTAGGAGAATGTTAGGGAAAGTTAGGGAAAATGAGGGAAATGATAGGGAAATAGATAGGAAATTCAATATTAATTAATAAATTATATGTTAACACAATGATCTAATAACTTTAGTATATAATAGGAAAGTAATGTCATAATGTCATTTAAAACCCAATTTAAATTATTATATTATAAATAAAATTAAGTCTAAGTTTAATATGTTTGTAAATCCAAGTTTGTAAATGTTTGTGACTAGTGCATTAATTTATAAGTTTATCTTGTAGCACTAGGAAATAAGCTCAATAAATCTAAATCTAAGAGGAAAAGGCAGGACAAAATTGTGGAAAATTTGAGAGAGCATTTTGGAAATAAGTAATCCCAAACACATTCCAAAAACTCATGCACTTATGACATCTCTAACTCTAGGTCGCTGGTCTATTTGTACAATAGGTTCGTTGGCATTTTAAAATGCAAACGATAAATTCAAAGTTCACTTTATTACTCAAATTGGAATCCGGACGGGACCAACTTATACTTATTACATCATACCTAAAACAGTAAAAGGTTGACATTTGAGGCTTTCTATTAAAAAACATTGAAACCAATTTTCTCTAAGTGTCATCTATTTACAAACGGACACTTAAAATTGAATTAAAGTTTCTCCTTTCTAGTTTAAAATTCGGCCCAGCTCAGGTTAATGTTATCTGTGCAAATTTACCTGGACCTATGTAATTATATTTACACATCCAAATGCACTCCATTTAGGCAATATAAGGCAAATGCCTGCGTGGGCAACAAGTGACCTCTCATGAAAGCCAAAGCTTTCACAGAATAACCGCAACACAAGTTGAGCACACAAGTTGTCTACACATCTACACCACAAAGCTAAAACAGACACAAAATCACTCGTACTTTATGCGCCGTTACAGCCTGACCATAGTAGCTCAGCGCCGTTGTTCCAGTTCGGTTGTGCTCGGCGCTCGGGTGTTCTTGTCGTGGTCGTCGAGATTTTGCATGGTTTCCGGTTTGCGACTGGTGCTAGTCAGTTGCCATCAACAGGTGCAAAGCGTCGGGCTAAGAATCCGCTACCGAGTTTGCCGTGGTGATATCTGCTAAATTTTGTGAGATAAATTGTAACATATACATGAAAATTTTCAAAAGAATGCTATATAAACAGACATCGAGAAACAAATTAAAATCTGCAAGAGCAATAAACAGATGGTTTTAAAATTCGTTAAATTTTATGAAAATGTGTGTGTGTGGAAAATAATAATGAAACAAAAATATTAACCGCGTGACTGTATAAAAATTAATAACCAAATATCAACGGGAAATAGGTATAGCACTCGGTCTCCGTGGGCTTTGGTGGAATTGTGGTCTCATAAATTAATCAAATTTTTTGTTTACTTGGATCAGATGTGTAAACAGTTCTGCATATCGTATATATGCATGTAAATAAGTTTTCAATCAAAATTTTTTTATAGTGTAACTAATAAATCAATGATGAAGGTGTTTTAGTATAAACTAGAGATGAAAGCTGGTCCGAATCAGTTATTTTCTGTTTCCTTCCCTTCCATTCAAGGCAAATTTTTAAAAACCCGAATCCCAAAATTTTTTTTGAATATGCTTTTTAAAGATTCCCACTTGTTGCAGCGCCTTTTCTACACAGGCAGCATATTATAGTCTTGTTGCGAGATGTAAAAATAACTTACTTGTGAAATGTTCACTGGACACACGGCAAGCATCCGAAGTCCTTCTAGTAATTGGCGAGAATTTATAATTTATTGCTTCAACCTATTCTTCTTTGACCCGATATGTATATCAGAATTGATTAACGGTCTATTATTGACCGTCAGTCGCCTCTGTTTTGTGCTAGTTGGCACCAGTTGTTCTTGACCCCCAAAACAAAATGAGGTCTAGGACACCAAGAATTGGTTTTGGGTTGGAATTCGGTTAGAAGAGATTTCAAGGACACCTCCGAATATGTTCTACATTTGTTCGCTAATGTCTTCCTTTTAAAAACGTGCAAAATAAAAATTAAATTTTTTTACTTAACATGAATGCCAGCATCTTAGCGCATACGACTTTCAAGCACTCGCTTGAGGTAAAGAATGTAGCCATAACCACTAACACTCAACCAGCAGCAAGCCCGGCAGGACCCTTGACCTTTATGGATTTTCCCACTTTTTTGTTTGGGAAACTGAATAAAACGATTGTCGGAAATGATTAAAAATACTTATAGCTATTTTATGTTAAACTTTGTAGAATTGTGTGGAAATACATATAACAAATACATGCTAGTTTTGAGGACACTTCCATTGAAAACAAAAAAGTTTTTCTAAGACTACTTTTCAGACTCTACTTTTCTATGACAGCTATACTATAAAGATGTCCGATTTCGACCAAATTTAGTGGAATCAACGAAAAGCATAGTAAACTAAGAAATACAAAGTTTGGAGGCGATTCCATTGAAAACAAAAGAGTTTTTCCCACTAAAACTAGATTTTCGACCGATCGTTCCTATGACAGCTATATGCTATAGTCATCCGATCCGGCCGGTTCCGACAAATGTGCAGCGCATATGTACCAGAAGATTTCTTGCAAAGTTTGGTGAAGATAGCTTTCAAACTGACGGAGGAGATAGCATAGAAAGAGAGAGACGGTCGGACGGACAGGGCTAAATCAACTCAGCTCGTCGTGCTGATCAAGAATATATATACTTTATGTGGTCGGAGATGCTTCCTTCAATGTGTTATAAACATCCGGACAATTTTATAATACCCTCTGCAAGGGTATAAAAACTGCTGAAAGTGGTATAATTTTCTGAAAATCCTAGGCTTGGTGAGCTATCAAAATCAGTACCTGTTTGGATTAATCCATTTGACATATCATGACAAATGTTTTTATACTCTGTACCAGGGATACACAGAGTATATTAAGTTTGTGCAAAAGTCCGTCCGTCTGTCTGTCTGTCCGTCTGTCCGACTGAACAAACAGATCTCAGAGATGGTAAGAGATAGAGGTTTGACATGTATGGAACATATGTTTCTTATACTTGCAGGCAGATCAAGTAAATTTTCAATTTTGGCCACGCCCCCTCCCGCCCCCGCAATATCAAAAAAACGTCATATCTCCCACAGTTTTATAGATAGAAGGTTCGAAGCTTTTGGACATATTTAGTACTAGTAGGAAAACAAATAATTATGGGCAGCCCCGGTCGCAACGGTGATGGGCAGCACTTCTTAGTTTTACATCCAATCGAATGATTTTGGGCTATAAGAGCTTGAATTTGCGTCAAAAATTTTTTTTATTTACATGGGGGCCACCTTAATCAATATGTTTTAAAATTTTTACATTTTTTTTTTAAATTATGTACGTAAAGTTCAATCTTTTCAAAACATTTTGTAAAATTTAGCTTTCGAGCTAATCTGGTGTAGAAATGCAACAGTTTTGGTAAAAAAAATGAGATTTCTGGCCCACAGTGCAATGGCGAAGTCGTGGGATCGAATCCCCTTCCAAGCTTTTTGTGGTGTTTTCAATATTGTTTATATTTGTGACCAAGTATTTTTGACAAAATCCTTAATATAGATTTCCGATTGTCAAAATTTACATTGGTTTAATTAAATAGAAGAATTAAAAACAATAATATATTAAACTATTTTCTTATTTAATTAACACTTGTTCATATTATTTAATTTTATGTATGTAGTATTGAGTGAATCTTGTTGGAAACAGAGTCCCCTCCGGTTTTGGGTGATATTTTTGAGATTTGGATAGTTCACTGTACTTTTCAACTAAAAGTGTACGTTACGTTCCCTTTATCAAATGAATTGTTATGACAAGCTTAAATTGTGATATAACACAGACAGAAATGTCTATTTTTTTAACTGATCCAGCCTGCCAAAATTTCAAAAATCACTCGTTCCTAGTTCTATTCCTTTTAATCTCCAAAAATTTTTTAGAAAATTCAGAAAATCTCGTATAATCGCTGGCTTATTTAATTAGATCTGAATATGTTTGTATAGAAAGTGTTACTAATGTGCTCGGTTAATTGATCAAATATTGAGTGTTAATCGAATTGAAGCCGACAATTCAATTTAAGTTTCGGGCAGAAGCTACAAGGCTAAAGGAAGGCAGGGAACAAAACATATTTTGAAGGGGTGTTGACTTCACTGACATAGACCTTTTATGAGCACGGTTGTACATAGATTAAATTTTTAATCGTGCTCATTAAAGGTGTATACTCTTCATTTTTGTCCTTGGACTATGTGATGCTTGGATTACATTTTTATTTGTTTCAAAATATTTTTAGAAATTTAATAAAATTTTTTGGCAGTAAAGGGGATTTTTTTAATTGCTTAGGAAGCAGGAATCCCGCTCGTCTCGTTTTTTTTAAAACTCAACCCATTCCTCTCCCAACTCTGTTACAAAACTTACCGCACTAGCACCACAACTATTTTAATTCATAACAATTGCTCACGATTTCGATCAAAATGACTACCAATTAATCGCCTAGCGAAGTGTTTTTTTAATTTAGTAAGCCTTTCCACATTGACATCACAATTATTTAATTTAATTATCCACAATTAAATAATTGTTGATATTTATTAATACCAATTAAGGGCCCAGCGAAGTGTTATTCTGAATTAATTTAGCGTTTGTTTTGTGTGAACTACGACATTTGTATTTCTATTTTCAGCTTGTTTTGTGCTAGCTACGACAATTGGAATGTAGTTACATATTTCTTTTTGAAAGAAAACGCAACGTATATGAAAATCATTATTTTTTCAGGAACCATTTTGTTTATTCGCTTGTTCTGAAACCATGAATATAAATTGAAAGTTACTTCAACATTTAATTCTTATATAGATGTTTAGAGTCTTGATATTTTCTATTAGAGTTGAAAAACTATGGATGGCACCATCGAAACTATCGATGGTTTGACACTATCGAGACGCCATCAATGGTAGCCCAACACTATAGATAGTTTTCGATAGTTTTTCTTTAAGCATCAAACATTAAGAAAAATTCATAGATTCTAGCTGAAGCCCAAAGAGGTATGTTTAACTTCTTAAATGTACTCTAATATCAAATAAAAAAAGGAATTTTTAAACTAGAGCATTATTTTAAAAGCTTGGAACATGTACTTTCTATTAAATGGACAGTCGAAAAAAGCATATTTCTCAAAATTATTAATTATTACACTAGCTTACATAATTTTCGATCCCCGCCGTTTGGGAGTCATTTAATATGTAAAACCGCCCTGCAGAGAAAGTGTCCAGTTTAATATCAGAAGCATACCAGTCTCTTAAAACTCGCAACTGGTTGCACTTCGTTTCCAAATCAATATATTGAAGTCGTCCATTTTACACAGGTATGTCAAAGGGAAAGGTCAATTGGCCCCGACAGCAGCCATTTGCAACCAGTTTAATTCCAATTGTCCCCTGCTGCAGCCATTTCCGATCAGTTTTATACCAGTTGGCCTGTGTGTAGCTTTCTGACTGGGCCCAATATGAAACCTATACTGTAGGTACTTTACTTTACAGTTATTCATGTTTTATTTTACAAGTCCAAAATCATCCACGATTCACAATAAATTTATTGCCGCATGATACAAAAACTTTTCCTATTTACTTTGACTTTGCATTAACTTTGACGTAATCCTTGTTTCCAGGTCGATGTAAATTTTGACAATAAACACCAAAAGGTTTGCCATCTGCCACTGCGCAGTGGGCCTAAACACCCGAATCTAGTTTTTTTTGCTACCAGTTAAATTCTAGTTGCTCTACAACTAGGCGTAGGACACTAGAATACTAGTTGTTACTAGTGACTGTTTCAAAAATCAAATCCAAAGTAAAATTGGTGAACTTGTTTTTAAAAAAGTCGCGAAGAAACTAGTCTCTTGGTTCGGAAGAAAGGTAACTCTAGAAAATAGTTTAAATTTTCAGTTATGGTTTATTGATTTAAAGATGGACACTGTTCTTTAAGGGTGTGACCTATTCTCTCCACTTTTAAATCCGATAGTGATAAGTTATATTAGAAACCTTGCTTCGGATTAACAGTTTTAAAAAGCTAGACTTCGTATTTTACTAGAAAAATTTGTCAAAACCTGTTTTGCGCTGTAAACTAGTGCAATCAAGTAATTTAACTTTTCACATAAGAAAGAGCCAAATTAAATAATTGTTGGTCAAATTTTTATCCTAAAATATTGAATATTCAACCATTTGGAGCTGAGATGATAGATGTGTAGGTTAGTATAGCTTGTGATTAAACTAAATTAGTTCAAAGCAAAGAAAATCATATGCATCCTTGTTTTGAGAAAATCGCAGTTTCAAGTAAATGCCCTCCCTCATAGACTTTAATTCCGATTGACTTAAAACTTTGGGAAAATATTCTAAGCATATTGTATTGTTATAAAACAAATGATTTTTTGTCATTACAAATCCCATGTAAGTTAAATATATCGTTTTTTTGGAATATAAGCTTCCTTTTTTAAATTTAAAACTGGACATTTTTGTATTTTTGGTAAATTTGTATAAAAACATACCATCGAAATCTATCGATTGTTATCGATGGTTTGGAAAAAACTAACGCCGACTATCAATGGTGACGACTATCGATAGTTATCCACCTCTATTTTCTATAGGATATTTAAGCTAAGCTTAAGATAATCATTAGCATGTTTTATACTCTCTACCAGAGGTGCACAGAGTATTTTAAGTTTGTGCAATAGTATGTAACAGCCAGAAGGAAGCATTTCCGACCCTATAAAGTATATATATTCTTGATCAGCATCAACACGCGAGTCGATCTTGTCATGTCCGCTTGATCAGCAATCCTCGACTGCCCAGTCCAATCCGTAGCTAATCCGTAAATGTCAATACAAGGGTGGGCTTTCAACCTATTTATCAGTTAAAAGGTTCGTTCAGCTGTTGCCGAAGTGACAAGGATAGTCGAAAACTACGACAGATTGGAAAAATAATTGAATTTCTTTGATTTTAAGATCTTCTCGCGTAAAATGCATTCTTGAATTTTTAACCCCGAATTCTCGCAATTTCGCAGCTTCCACAATTTTGATCTCTCTGTTTGCTAGGATGTTCTGAGATCCAATTCGCTAGATCCAGAATGTCCAGAAATTGTCCTTTCGATCTCAAGTAGTAAACTGTGGCACTGTTAAAAGTTTAGTATGTTATTTTGTCGCACAAAGCGTATCGCAAAATCGAATTTTACGTAAAATTGTAAGAAAATTTTACCAAGAGGTGATGAAATTAGTATCCGGGCAAAAATACTTCAATTTTAAGGTCATCTTTAATAAATAAATATGTCATTCTATTCAAAACGGACAGCTTTCCGGAGTCACCATTTTTGATTTTAATAATTTTCGAAATTAGACCCCAACATGCCCAACTTGAGATATGAAATATAATATAAGTGAGCCAAACAAAAAATTTTTAAAAATCTCATTTTTCAAAAAATTTAAAAAATTTTTGAAATCGATATTCGAGTTTAGCATTTCCAGCCAATCAAAAAAATATTCTAGTCGAAATGGGTCTTTTAGCCTGGTGCGAAAGTAAGAGCCTCTTTTATTCGAAACTTATAACTCAAATCCCACTTCGTCACCAATTTCCTAGTTTTTCAAAAATTACATCGAAAATTTTTCCAGTTTTTCTAGTTTTAAGTAACTAGTCAATCACATTAGCGTGCTGAAGCTGTTGATATCTTTATCCTTATTAGGGCCCTTTTCTGGTCTTCTTCTTTTTCTTTTTCTTTGGCCATCACAACCGTTTTACGGTCTCGGCCGCTGCCACTAATGCCCGCCACTCGCGAAATTTTACATGTTGCTTAAAAATTCGTGGAAAAAAATCGGGAAGAGATTCTGTAATTCTGTTTTTTGTATTTGGTTGTACAATTCATTATAAAAAATACAAAATTCAAAATTTGTGAATGCGAAAGCTGTTCAAAAAGTTCTCGGTATCCAAAGTAGGCTCTTCCAAAAAAAGATGTGTCGATCGTACCCACGTTTCCGGGAGTTACAATTATCAGAAAGCAAAGCGGAAGATGGGAAGTTGGTTAGTATGAATGCTTTTATCGTCCGTAGCAGAATTGTGAAAATAAAATTTAATTTGAAAAAATGGCCGCCCTTTAAAGACCTTTTCTCAAAGATTGAGACAGGGACGATAGCCACGTTAATTCTGCGTCCATAAAGCCCTACATCATCAAAATCGGTTCGGTAGAACTTGAGAAAACGTGGGCACCATTTGAAAAACGTAGTTTCGAGAAAAACGAGTTTAAAAATTGCAGTTGCTAGGAAATATGGGTCATCTTGGGTCACTAAAATGGCTATAACATCGAAAGTATTTCGAATTTTGTAAAATCCTTTTGGGATATCTAAGCTAAAAAATATAAAAAAAAAATTTTGACAAAAAAAAAATTTCTAGACCAGAAGGGGGTCTTAATATATATCTAGCGTTACGATACGAATCGATAAGAAGACATCTTTGCACAACTTTTTGGCCCATCAAGACTTCTTTCTTATCTGATTTAATTTGAATATCCAAATAATTGTTCAATTGGGATTGAATATAAAATGCGAGAAGGATTTTTGAAGTATGTAAGAGCATTCAAACATGGTAAATGAATATTTAGAGCAGCTAGAAAAAATTTAATAGAAATCTATTTTTTGAACCGAACCCTTTTCGATTTTTTTAGCTCCGTTTCAGTCTCTCCAAGTCTGAGTTGTAGTCAAATTTCAGATCGATTTTTACTCATGCTATTCTTAATTTGAAACATTAAATAATTTGTCGAATAGATAATACTTCAATCAGCTTAACACCAAAACCAAATGCCAAATTTGAGGATTTTTTATAACAGATAAGGACGATTCTGAATTTATTACTCGGCTAAAAAAGGCGCATGCAAATCCCAGTTAGTACTCCACAGTTTCAATGTGGAAGATATTAAATTGAATAAATTCAGTTTTATATCAAAAATGCTCTGCTTATTCACAGAGGTTGTCTTAATTTAGAGAGCGCTCCACTAACTTGTTTTATAATGTTGTTAATCCAGCAATTAACAATAATTTGTCAAAAGTAACACCACAAATATGTGCAGAATTTGTGTAGTCTGCGTGTGTAGGACCAGTTTGAGAGCTCTCTCGAAAAGTGTAGAGACTAGGTTAGGCTGAAAACAATGCTACTTCATTTAGATTTTTTCTTTGGCTTAGCTTTGTTATTGCTATTTGTACAATTCAGCTTCTTATTTGCTGTAATAATCAGATAAAATTATACACGAAATCGTGTCATTAAAATTTGTGCTCAGCCATGTGTCCGCCCATGCTTACTCTTCAAGGGCACTTTCATCTTATTTATGGTACTTATCTTGCCTGGATAAAGGGCATTTCGCTCAATGCTTCGGAAGTGATTACTATGGACTTTTAAGTCGATTTCAAAGTAATTTTCGCACTATATATTTATTTAATTATAAAAAGTTGAATGCAAATTGATAAACAGAAATGAATTTCACGCCAAGCAGCCAAGCGGAAAAAATCGTGTCAATAATTTGCACAACTAATTTTCTAGCTCATGTCATTTAATATGCGTACAATATGTACGTTGTACGGGGTATGGTAACATTTTTAGTTAACTTGAGTCGATGGCGTCATTGGCATAATCAAGGAGAAAATTAGAACAGTTGTGGAAAGGGTGATACTGTTGATTACCATTGATGAGCAGCACAAAAAAATTCATTCATTTGGTGACAAGTGCAGGGATGCAGTAAGTTGATGGCCAAGATAATTAGCCTGTAGTGTGTTTTGAGGTCGGAGATAAAGTGCTAATTAGTGTATAATTCATTTTCCGATGCTCCATTTACAATTGAAATTGCTTACATGTGTGTGGACTTAACAAAAATGTCAAAAATTTAGGTATGTATTTTTTTTTTCGTTTATCAAAAAGCAGACAATAAAATTAACTGTGCATATATGATAAGCCAATATTTGTTAATTAAAAGGTAGAAACAACTCGCACACTTGTCGGCAAACCTTTCAATAATCTCCACTATGTGTCTGGCTTGAAACTTTGCTTTGCGGGCATGAGTAATGCTCAAAGGCAGGGGTGTGCTCAGAGAGGGGGAAGCTTTAGATAGATATATTATTGTTTCAGCAATACAAACAATTACAGCATGAAACCCAATACGAGGGAAGCTTTTTATATTTTTAGCCAGGTTCAATTGGATAATTTCATTAAAATGAAAGTCCAGCCGCCTTAATAAATTTTCATCTAGCCTGGAAGCTTGACCCAGTTCGAAACCTTTTTCGTAGTATGTAACACTTCCGTTCCAATGATAAGCAAACAACAAAGGCAATTAACCAGTTTTTTTCTGAAAATAACGTACAAAATAATATTAATCCATATAAAAAACCTATTTTTTTTATCTCTTTTTCTGGATTTTGTTTTTATCGTTCACACCGCTTTGTTTATTATGGCACTAATTAGACATAGACACTCGCCTGGCAGAATAAAATATTTCAATTAGCTGCACAGAACTAAAAATATGAACAAACAAAGTTGTAAATACATACAATTTCGTGCCTCGTGGGAGTTTTAAAATCAATAAACGAATGTCTAAAAATAAACTGATAAGCGAAATATGCATTTACGTTTTTATTTGTGTTAATTAATAAATCCAATTCTTGGTTTATTTGTATGTAATTAACCGTGAACGTGTGTCCTCGTAATAGAGAGTCCAAGTACAGTACGTTTCGTTATCTGGATATTTGTGTTTGTCTTTCGGGCAAATTGCCGCATTCTTCCGTGAGTCTCTCTTCTGTTGCTTATTCAACAAATTTAGTTGGATCTTTTCAGTTGTCATCATTTTGTATAAATTGTTGAAAATCAATCAAACACGCGTTCGCCGTTCAATGTGAAAATTTAATTTACAACTTTTGATGATAAGTGCAAAAAAATTGTGCGATTTAGCGTAAATCAGTGATCAAATTTGGTACGTAGTTGGTCCATTGTGCAAGGCTATTTAACTTGATTCTTTGGGGGTATACTAATGCTAATCAGAAGGAACCTAGTTACAATAGCTTAGGTTAAGTTAACTTGGACAAAAATGGTGAATTTTGAATACAGAATAGTAGATATGATATATTTTTGACTAGGAATGATTTAGTTTTGTATCTTCTTTTGGTGAAGGCCTATTAAGTAGGGGACGATGGGGAGATGTGATCATAGTTTTGTTTTTCAAAGATAACTTCGCCAAAAATTCATATATTTTCGTTCGGCGTTTTTTTTTTTGTATAGACAATTTAAGGTCATACTGGCGCCCCTAACTCGCTAGTTTATGATGTATATTTACCGAGAAAAGAGAAAAAAGTTCAAAAAGTAATATTTTAGTGGACGCGATGGGGTTCCAAAGTTTTTGATATTACTCATACGCAGTGTTTCCTTTCAACTTTATATAGTTTTGTAGTTGGCGTTGGCTTTTAACAAAATGTTTTCGTACTTTTAAAATGATACTCAGATTTAAACTAAAGCTTGCAAAGCATAAGGGACGATACCAAAAAAAAAAAATGATTTATTCTAAAAATGTTGGAGGAATAAACTTACTCAAAGGTAGCTTCGAGAATCAAGCCCTCAATTCAAGAAATGGATTAAAAGAAGACCAAAAACTAAGCGCTGATCAAAGCAACTCCTGTATTATGTTGAAGAGCCCTTTCGATTTCCATTTCTCCAAGTCCAAGTGTAATCCCTCTTTTTCTTAAATCACGAACAGTGGTTGTCAGGCTATGAACATTTCGTGCGAACTTTTTGATTGTCTTGGGTATGTTTTAGGACCCTTTTTTACTTGCTGAATAAAATAAAAAATAAAAATAATTAAAAAAAATAGGGGAAAGTTAACTTCGGCTCGGCCGAAGTTTTGTATACCCTTGCAGCTTCCATTGAAAACAAAAAAGTTTTTCTAACTAAGACTACTTTTTGGACCTTACTATTCTATGGGATCTATACTATATAGATGTCTGATTTCGACCAAACTTGGTGAAATCTTGGAAAAGCATAATACACTGTTAATTACGAAATTTGGAGGCGATCCCATTTAAAACTAAAAGTTTTTCTCACTAGAACTTTCTTTTTCGATCTGACTCATTCATACTGCAGCTATATGCTATAGTTATCCGATTTTGATAAAACTTTGTAGAAATATGTTAATGTATATAAAATAAGATTATGCCAATAAAAAGGACGTTTTCATTAAAAACAAAAAAGTTTTTCTCAGTAGAACTAGTTTTTCGACCGATCGTTCCTATGGGAGCTATATGTTATAGTCATCCGATTTCGACCAAACTTTGTAGAATTGTGTAAAAGTATATAAAATAAGTGTATGCCAATGATAAGGACGTTTTCATTAAAAACAAAAAAGTTTTTCTCACTAGAACTAGTTTTTCGACCAATCGTTCCCATGGCAGCTATATGCTATAGTCATCCGATTTCGACCAAACTTAGTGAAATCATGGGAAAGGATAGTAAACTAAGAAATACGTACTTTGGAGGCGTTTCCATGAAAAAAAAAAGTTTTTCTAACTAAAACTAGTTTTTGACCGATCGTTCCTATGGCAGCTATATGCTATAGTCATCCGATCCGGCCGGTTCCGACAAATGTGCAGCGTATATGTACCAAAAGACTTCGTGCAAAGTTTGGTGAGGATAGCTTTCAAACTGACGGAGGAGATAGCATAGACGGAAACAGACGGACGGACAGACGGACAGGGCTAAATCAACTCAGCTCGTCATGCTGATCAAGAATATATATACTTTATGTGGTCGGAGATGCTTCCTTCAATGCGTTACAAACATCCGCACAATTTTATAATACCCTCTGCAAGGGTATAAAAATAAAAGATACCTTTACGTTCCTTGCCAGGGAATAGAACCCGGGATCGTTCTTTCCACGAAAGTCAGCATCTCAACACTGTCGACTATTGACCCCATTACAATATTGAGACTAAAAACAGTACTAATTAAAATCGAAATACCTTGCAAAAATTGACAACTCGACACATGTAGCACAGAACCCATTGTTGGAAATTCGATGTTGAATTCGGGGCGTATACGTAATTTTTAGAACAAACTTTATTGCCTCGTCGCGCCCATTAATACCAATTTTTTTTTAAATTTTATTGTCTATAGAACAAAAGGAACCTTTTTAGGTCGCGCCGTTACTATATTTCAATTTTGCCCTTAAAAAAGCACCCTAATGCTCACCATTAGTTTTAGAAGAAAACTTTTTGGGGTTTTTTTCATTTTCATTTTGAAAATAAAGTGATTTTTTGACAAATTTCGAAAATATGTGGGGTGTTATGAGCCACCCGTTTAAAAGTTTATAATTCGTGTTTTTAGCAATTATTCTTTAATAAATAGTTTTTTTCATATTCTAAATTAACGAGAGCATAAGTTAAAGTCGGCCCTGCCCGACTTCGATATACCCGTTACTCAGGGCAATAAGTGTTTATTATCCTTTCCCTATGTTAATTAACAGAGAATTAACATTAATGTGAAGCGTTTTTATAGCCTTAATAACTCTGCCATTTATTATCGATCTTAATGAAACTTTCACAGATTGTAGATATTGGGCACATACACTACACTGCAAAATATGAGCCTGATATCTTTAAAATTGTTGGAGGTATTCAACATTTTTTATTGCGGGAGCGGGTAGGGGGCGTGGCCAAAATTTGAAATAAACTTGATCTGCGTAGGGACAATAGGAGTCTACATACAAAGTCTCCGAGATCTTTCTCCATGCTCATGACTTGTGTCAGCTAAGCGTTCGGGAAAAAATCCAAATGATTGTCTAGGAAATGTATTTTTAGTGACATGTTGCATTTCATGTTTTGAAAGTTTACCAGCATCTCAGAAACAGTTTCTTTGGAATCCGGTGTATTATGACCTCTAAGAAATTCCCTAAATATCTTCTGAAAGTCCTCATATTGTTTCATCAATCCTCTTAGATTTTCCCATCGCTAAGTCTAGGAGAGAAATGATTTAGATACTCAATGGCCCGTCCATCCTTAGGAAGAGCTTTGACAGAGTTCTTCATCACTCCAAGTTTGATATGAATAGGCGGTGGACAGATTTTTTCTGCCTTGGCTAGGGGCAAGCGCGTGGAACATTCTGTTTCCCAGAAGCGAAATCTGTACGCGGAGCCCAACTCTATTGAGTATGCAATAGGGTATTTCCAATATGAAGAAGCACCGCTTTTAAGATATAGCAAGATGAATCAATAAAAAGGCGTCACTGTTTTGAATCATGCGTTATACCCATTCTGTACTTGTTGGAGTAAATCATAGAACTTTTCTCAACATAGCAGAAGAGTTCGGTGAGTTGATCAATTTTAAAACAATTCGAAACTGATTTTAAACAGAGCCTACTAACACAAAATCAATTTCGTTTGTTTGCTCGAATCATATAAAAAGTTCATCTTCTTTTTTAATTTATTTACGGTTTCTTGCCCAACATCCAGTGATTTGGTTTATTGCCCTCCATTGAGTAAAGATCACTCTATGCATGTAAATTTTCATGCGCATTATTCCAATTAAGATGGATTTTTAATTTATTTTTGAAAGTTGCCTTTTTAGGCAATTTTAACAACTTTGACCATTGATTTCTCAAAAACTTGACGTGCTAGAGAAATTCTAAAGATTGACTTGTATTCACCTTGAAAACCTCAGTCGAGCGGTGCCAGTTCTCCAATCTCCGGCTCGCAAGTGACCAATATTTGTTGAACTGTGTAATTTATTATTATTCTAATATTTTAAATAGGAAAAGATGCCGACATTATTATACTCTCTTAAATATCTTGTTTGTCAACCAGCTGTGTGGTGCAGAGATGATAGACTCGGCGCCCGCCAGCTGTGGTAGCTTAATTTGCTCCCGAAACCCTTGTTGTGACGAATTCTTATTTTACACCAGCCATCACCTACCAGTCACCTAAAAGTCCGTATGGCCCTAGGTGTTCCTGCTCTTATACCATCGCAAGCAAACTCCACCTCCGGTCAATTCAAATGTCTTTGATTACATCTTCTTTTCAGGCTTTATGCTTTTGTAGTTCTAATCTCCCGTTGCGTTGATTGGAGTAGTTGAATAAGGGTTAAGTATTCTGCTTCTTCCTTCTCTTCTCTCAAGGGGCCAATCTGAGAATTATGAAACCATACTACGATACGATACAATACGATAATATTCTTAGCGTCTGAGTACAAGGCTTCCATCAAATCTAAATCTGTCTGAAGTCTGATTTCGTTAGTCTTTTAGTATGACCCTTTCTGACTTGTTCTGGACATTTTATATAAAGCAGCTGTGAAATTAAATCTAAGGGTCGCTTCCTCATATTCATGCCTTGGAAAATACAGGTGGATGTGATATATTTGGTCAAATGCATAAAATCCACCTGGATTTGAAACCAGGATCATGAGGAAATGGGCCTCAATCACTTTCAGCAATACCACTGTCTCTTTTCGTAATTTTTTTTATAAAAAGATTTTATGTTTTTTAAAATATTTATATGCTGAATTTAAATTAAATCTGAAACTAAACTAAAATATGCATCGTTTCAACGCTTTTCAAATATTTTGACTGCGTAATTGTTGCGAAACAAATTTATATTTTAAAATTTTACCGAACCGTTTTAATTAAAATTAAGCACTCTAAACTAATATTTGTTTTCCCCCTAGCCACAGTAAAAAATCAGACAAAATGCCTAAACGCTTCAAGGGATTACCATGGAATGGATTATTGTTGTGAATCTCAAGCAGCAGCAGCAGCAGGAGCTGCAGCCATGGCTACTAAAAATAAAATAAAACGCAATCATCGACTATCCATCTCAGCGGGAATCATGAAATGCATGGCAATTGAAAGTCAAAGACATTTGTTCAAGTGCTTTCTACTTGCACTCCTTTGTGGCAGACATTATGCATACGCCAAGGAGACCAACTGTCACGACAGTCACAATGGCTTCAATATCTATCCAAATCCTACAAATATGCCAACAAGCCCAGAGACACCATTGACAATGACATTGACGCCAGACATAATAACCTCGAGCACATCTAGTCCTGATTCAGCTTGGAAGTGTTGCTGCTGGAATGCAACTAATCAAGTAAGTGGCAGCTCCACCTTGTTATTAGTTCGGTGTACTCTGTCTACTTGGGCTTGTGTTACCTGCTGCCCCAGTAGCTTGAGGAATAGTTGCGGCACTTTTATTAGTTTTGCTCTGAAAACCCATTCCCTACACTTTTTCCATAGACCGAATGCCGCTGTGAGGGTGAAGCTCTGACCCGTGTCCCTCAAACATTGACGCTGCCCATACAAAGTCTAACTATTGCATCGGCGGGTTTGCCACGCTTACGTTCAATTGGCCTGAAGGTTTATGCTTCTACATTGTTGGATGTGTGAGTGTCGTAAATTTTATTCTAATTTGCGGGGTAGACAACACAACAAATTTGTTATGGCTTTTGTAGAGCATTCATGGACTGTTTGCAACTAGAACTCATACAGGATGGGGCTTTTGCTAATTTAACGTTGCTACGCACTATGTAAGTGGACAAAGCGTAACTAAGAAATTTGATTAGTAATTTTGTATATTACTTTTCCCTTCTGTTTGTTTTCAGCTACATCTCGCATGCACCCAAATTGACTTTTCTGTCTAAAGATGTTTTTCAGGGAATTTCGGAAACCATTGAGAATATGTGAGTAAAAGTAGCGCCAAGTCTTATATAAGAGATGTTAAAGTACAAAAATAGCAAGAAAAACAAGATAAAAAGCAAGAATGCAAATCCAAACAAGTAAGAAAGTCGATCAAGCTCATTATTGAATATTCTGATCAAGAATATATTTTACTACTTTACTCGCTGAACCTGCCGCGATTGTGAAGCGCACAAAACAATTGTATATTATTGTTTCCGTTGCAAAAGTATACAGTTTTTTTTTCTTAGCTCATTGAACACTATTTTGTGGTGCATCTATTTGTTGAGACAATCAGCAGTTTTCTTGCAGAGCTTACCCTTTATCACGCTACGTTTTATGCCTCATAAAATGTTTGGTTTTTTTTGATCTTACAATACAAATGAACGGTCAAAAGAAAATGATTTGTGAAAAATGTCAGGAGAGGATTATATTGTGTTTTACCACAGAAGTAGTATTACAGAGTGACGCGGAAAAGTAAATTCAGAAAATAGAATAATATAAACTCTCTGCTTAAAAACCGACTTTGAAGAGAAAAAAGTTTCCCTTTACAAACTTTTCCTGGCATTTTCAACCACACAGAGAAAACGAAATATGAAAAATCTACATGAAAATTTAGGTTTTCTAAACATACGCCATGTAGCTTTTCTACATGCCACATTTAAGGCCCAGCCCATACACAAAAAACTTCAACTATTTACACAAGGGAGTGTGGGGAGGGAGAGGAGGAAATGGCAGAAGGAATTTTTTTCACTTACTTTGGACTGGGATTCGAACTCACTTACATTGTCTCGGAAATTTAAACACAAATGCCGGCATCCTAGCGCATACGACTATCAAGCACTCGCGCGACATTCCAGTAAATCACAATAATAAAGGGAAGCGACGATGAGCGAATGGGATCAACAGCACGATGCGCCTCGATTTTCTATATGTAGCATTTAGCCTTTAAAATTTATAACGTTTATTTGGAAGACCTACATGTCAGGAGTGAAGAATAGTTTTCTAAATAAAAAATATAACGATTCTGTACTGATTATGAGCTACAATTTTCTTTTAGAATTTCCATGTAGGCTTTTAAAATCCAAACGTAAATGTAGAACCTAAAGCTTTCGTGTGGTATTCAGAATGCTGTTCGAAAAATATATAAGTTATTTGGAAACAAGCTGAGTCATGTCATGTACACTTTGCAAGCCTTGTTTACTATCTTATTTCTACATGTAGCGTCTGAAATTTAGCAGCGAACTATGTTTCGTTTAGGATTGCCGTTTAGGATTGCCGTTTCTGCCGTTTCTACTTTCTTATAAAATTTTCCATATATATAGGGTGGTCCATCTAGTGATTGGAGTTTGAACAATTCATAATTTGAATTTAAAAACGTTAAATGTCATTTGGAAAGCGACTAATATTTTGTAAAAACTTTGACATTAACGAAATGGGTTGCGATTCGCTTGAAGAAAGTTGTAAAGTATTAAACACATATTTCCAAGGTGGCGAGTCCTCTACTTAAACTGTCCGAAATTTGAAAAAAAAAAAATTTAACAAAAAAAATGTTCCGAAAACTCAATTTGTGGATCAATTCGTGAAGCGAGTTCGTAAAACTGGAATGTTGGTGGATAAACCAACACGTGTACGTACTCGTCCGGTGCGCTCAACCTGCGATTGCTGGAAATGTGCGTGAACAACCATCGACGTCATCTCGCCATCGATCTCAACAATTGAACATTTTGCGCACTTCTTTGATGCTAATTTTGCATATAGACAAAGTTCAGCAGCTAAAGCCAATTGACCATCCAAATCGCCTACAGTTCGCAAATTGGGCGGAAGATGGCGAATTTGACCGAAAAATCATCTTTTCGGATGAAGCACATTTCCACCTCGGTGGTTATGTTAATAAGCAAAATTGTTGCATCTGGGGCACAGAAAATCCGCATATCGTCGTCGAGAAGCCAATGCAATCACCACTTGTCTCTGTTTGGTGCGGATCTTGGTCTCGAGGCATCATAGGTCCATTTTTCTTTGAAAATTAAGAAGGAGCCACCGTGACCGTGAATGGTGAGCGCTACCGCGCAATGTTAAGTGATTGGCTTTTCAAGGAAATTGAAGCAGAAGATTTGGACGATATTTGGTATCAGCAAGACGACGCTACGCGCCACACAGCGCACGCCACAATTGATCTTCTGCGCCCTATCTTTGAAAATCGAATAATCAGTAAATATGGAGATGTGAATTGGCCGCCAAGAAGCTGTGATCTGACACCGTTAGACTATTATCTTTGGGGAGCGGTCAAGGACAAACGTTATGCAAAAAATCCTGAAATAATTGATGAGTTGAAGAACGAGATTCGAGTTGCTATTGCTAACATACGTGCCGAAGCAACTAAAAGTGTTCTCAAAAATTGGGTGGATCGAATGGGCTACTTCCAAGGCAGCAGTGGTGGTCATTTGACCGAAATTGTATTTTATAAATAGACGACATGATAAATGTTCAACCTTTGAAAAATATCGAGCCGTTTTATTTTTATAGCAAAATTAAATTCCAAATTTTAAGTGGACCACCCTGTACTTTAAAGAAATTCTATGTGAAATCTTAGATCTTTGGGCTGATATGTCAGCCAAGCAGTCGGGCTAAGAAGTTTCCGAAAGTTTAAGCATTTTCATATGATGTGCTTTCAACAAATTGCTTGCATTCTCTTTTTCAAAAATTGTCTTTGTCTGGAAAATAACAGCAAGGCAGTCCAGACTCAAACATCCCAAAGTTGAATTGAAAAAAAGAGCTTTTGCCCAGTGTTGTCAGTATATAAGTTTCAAAAGTTTTTAGAACTACGAAAAATAATAGAGAAGATAGTAAACGTTCCTAATGTATTCTCAGGCGCTGAGTTAAATAAATTGTCCGTTTTACCCCAGCACGTCGGGTTTAAGAGAAATTTGTTTTGGACGAGGTTTGTTCACATTTTCAGCTCCTGCAGCCACAATAATTAACCATAGCTCGCAAAAAACTGTTAACAAATTTTTTCAATGCGACCAGCCTTGGTGAAAAACAGAAACAAACGCAGCACAAGCGGTCTCTCTTTGAGCGGAACACTATTTCTAGCACCTCATGTGTTTTCTGTTACGTGTTTTCGGTTGAGCAAAACACACATGTCGGTCAACCGACAACCTCCGACAGAAACTGTTTTGAGCGAGCGCTCACTAAACAACTGTCTGCAAATGAGCAGAACACAATAAGTGTCTGCGAAAAGTGTTTTTTTTTCGTTGTGTGCGCTTGGTAGGCTGTTTGACAAAGACACACACGAGCGCAACACACAGTCGCGCATACATACGCAAAAAACAGTTTGGAAGTTTGCTCTCAGCAAAAGTATCAGTGAAAGACAGGAGAGAAACAGGAACGAAAAAAAGGTCTTTGCTCTGAGAGAAACAGAATTGAGCAAAAACAGAACTGAAACAGTCTTTCGTTCCATGTTTTTGTTGTGTCTGTAAACAAACTGTTTTTGGCCGACACGTTGAAAGTGTTAAGAGTTTTTTGCGAGCTCTGTAATTAGCCTATTCAGATTGAATTGAGTTACGATCACGAAAAACTAAAACTAAAGTTTGGTTCTGGTTCTTAAGTAACCATTAAAATATGAACTTTTCTGAGAAATTTCAATTTTTTGCCAAGTTCAAAAAATTCTCTAAATTTATCTGCCAAACGAAAATTAACTGGCTTATAAACCATTGAATTCAAAATTTTACTTCACTTACACTTTTTTGATACCATCGCGGTTTGAGAAGTTAATTCCCAAAAAGTATTAAAATTTCTTCGACTTTTTTACCTAATATTTAGCACCAAAATGTCTTCAAGTTTGAAAATTACAACCTAAATATTGTGAAACAAGTGAGTTGATACTAAAACGTTATTTTACTTTGATTTTTCTTAGTTTACAGAAATTTTAGAACAAGAATGTATGAAAGCTTCATCGACAAATTTTAGTCAAAAATGTATGTAAGTTTGGGAAATTGTATAAACGTCCTGTCCGACTTCGATATACACGTTAATCAGGGCAATTAGTGTTTTCCTCCTGTAGAAAGTGTAAAACAAACTTTTTTTAAGTCAATCTGAGTATTAACTTTAAGTATAGATACACTCTTACTTGACCGTGTTCAGCAAAAAATAAACAAGTATTTTGCCCAAAGTGATGCACTTAATCATAAAGTGGGTGGACGGAGGGCGATTTGTTGCCAGGTTACCTCTCTGTGCAGTGAATAAGGTAGTAAACTGAAACATAATCCTCTTTCCCCTATCCTTACAGACGCATCATAAATAGTGGACTAACAAGTGTGCCGGATTTGGGCCACCTGCCGCCATACAATATTTTACAAATGATGTGAGTATTAAATGTCAAATTAGAGAAAATTTAAATAACCCTCCTTCCACTCTTATGTGTTCTTGCAGAGATCTCGATAACAATCAAATAACTCGAATAAATACTAAATCAATAACAGTAAAGACTGCACAATTGTATGTATGAGGCAGAGAATTATCTCAGTAATCTTATTGTTTCAATTTTCTATAGCATTCTGGCCAATAATGATTTAACTTACATTGATGACTCGGCATTTTATGGCTCAAAAATTGCAAAGCTGTAAGTAAATAAATTTGTTACCTTTTAATTATAAACCAAATATGCAAATAAATAAGTTTAAAATAATGAAATTACACAGCTCACTGAGGGATAATCGTAAACTTAACCAATTACATCCAAATGCCTTTTATGGTATTATAGATATAACAGAACTGTGAGTAATTGAATCAATGAATCTAGTTAATGGTAACTCATATAGCCTACTCTTGCAGTGATCTCTCCAGCACTTCTATAGTGAGTTTACCTTCAGCGGGCTTACAAACCATTGAGGCGTTGTTTATAACAAATACGCATACCCTAAAGACCATACCCTCTATATATAACTTTGAGGTAAGTATATTGGGTTCCGCCGGCTCCAATACATATATACATAGCTACTTCGCGGGACGACTCAGCGACATAAAAAACCCGAAAAATCTCAGCGATGTACACTCAGAAAAAACTACTATCAGGGTTCTAGTAAGATTGACAGCCGAGTCCATTTAGTCATGTTCGTCTGTCTGTCTGTCCGTCAGTCTGTATGAACGCACGGATAAAAATGTTAAGAATGTTATGTTCTTACACAGAAATGATAGTTTTTGATGATCCTTTGGATTATTTTTGTATCCATTTGGACATTAAATTAATATGTTTACTTTGTTGGATATTATAATATCCATTTAATGTTAAATTGATCTTAGATTTTCCGTATGAAAAACCTTAACCTGCTTATGTCCATATGTTCATATTATGTTGTTTTTGTATTCTGAGGATTATTGAACTATAATCACTCCCCGACCTTAAGACGGCTAAAGAAGCACTCTGACTAAAATCAAACCAGGTCGTTAAACCACATATACATAAAATAAGAAAAAATATTCTTGAACTAAGCTCTTTTCGTACTTTTAGTGAACCAACAAAATTCTATAAGAGGCGTTTTTTATTCAAGTAACAAATTTCTTGGTTTGGGTACGAAATAAACTTAGAATTCAAACTCCGAACAGTATGCAACGGAAAATACGAACTCTTTCATCACTATTCTCTCCTTAAAATTCCCAAAACTTCGCTTATGAAGTGTTGGTAGATTTTTGACATGCAGTAATACCTCTTTTCTGTGGTTAATTCTAGGCCTTTGGATCTTTTTAGCCTCCTTTGACTCAAATTCGAAATAGCTTCAGAATTTTATGGGCCTATTTTGGGTATTGAAATTACACATTTTAAGTTTATTCAAAAAGATTTTAAAATTTCAAGTGTACTTAACACATTCCGAGTCGGTTTTTAATTAAGTATTTTGGGACTGAAAAATTGAAGAAGTATGTGACAGCCAGAAGGATTCATCTCCGAACCACGAAAATTAGTTAGACCATGCATCCGCTCCTTTACCCAGACTTTCTCTTAAAATTTATTGTAAAAGAACCTAGAAGATACTGAGATTTATAGCCCGGCTTAGGAGCTTCCTTATAAGAAAATCAAGTATAACAAGAGAGAAAGTCGGTCAAGGTCAAGGAAGTTAAACAAGGAAGTTAAACATTCATACTGCAGCTATATGCTATAGTCATCCGATTTTGATAAAACTTTGTAGAAATGTGTCCAAAGTATATAAAATAAGCGTATGCCAATAAAAAGGACGTTTTCATTAAAAACAAAAAAAGTTTTCTTCACTCAAACTAGTCTTTCGACCGATCGTTCCTATGGGAGCTATATGCTATAGTCATCCGATTTCGACCAAACTTTGAAGAATTGTGTAAAAGTATATAAATTAATTGTAAGCCAATGATAAGGACGTTTTCATTAAAAACAAAAAAGTTTTTCTAACTAGAACTAGTTTTTCGACCGATCGTTCCTATGGCAGCTATATGCTATAGTCATCCGATTTCAACCAAGCTTAGTGAAATCATGGAAAGGGATAGTAAACTAAGAAATACGTACTTTGGAGGCATTTCCATTAAAAACAAAAAAGTTTTTCTCTTTAAGACTAGTTTTTCGACCGATCGTTCCTATGGCAGCTATATGCTATAGTCATCCGATCCGGCCGGTTCCGACAAATGTGCAGCGTATTTGTACCAAAAGACTTTGTGCAAAGTTTGGTGAGGATAGCTTTAAAACTGACGGAGGAGATAGCATAGAAACAGACGGACAGACGGACGGACAGACGGACAGGGCTAAATCAACTCAGCTCGTCGTGCTGATCAAGAATATATATACTTTATGTGGTCGGAGATGCTTCCTTCTATGCGTTACAAACATCCGGACAATTTTATAATACCCTTTGCAAGGGTATAAAAACACTGAATATTTAGAGCATTTTTTTTCATTCGGATTTCTATACAATTCTTTTCAAATATACTTATACATAGGTCTCTCTGCTTCGTTAGTTTCCTTTCTGTGTTTTTTTATTCTTTTTCCAAGATTCTTACACAGAGAAAACTACAAGAAAATGTAGTTTTTCAAACGTTTCTACTACGTTTGTGTATCTCTTCTGCATGCCACGTTTAGCTTTCCCATTTCTACATGCGGCATGTAGATTTTCTACATAAACGTTTAGGATTTTCATTTCTAAATGCGGCATGTAGCTTTTCTACACGCCACGTATAGCACATATAAAAAATAAAAAAAATCCCACTTTTAACTATACTATTTACACAAGGCAATGTGCGGAGGAGGGTAGCGTGGGGAGGGATGGGAGGAAGGGGCACAAGGAGGGTAGGGTCTTCCTTCCGAAAAATTTACAATTTATTTTTTTTATTTTTTACCGCAAATCACAGCTATAAAGGGAAGCAACAAGCGACGATGAGCTACACGTTCCGTGTAGATTTTCTTAATGTAGCATTTAGCATTTGAAATCCTTAACGTTTGTGTAGAAAACCTACACGGCACGTGTGGTAAGCAGAATTCTAAACGAAAAATGAAACTTTTCTGTACTGATTTTAAGTTACATTTTCGTTTAGAATTTCTACACGCGCGTGTAGGTTTTCAATATCTAATCGTTAATGTAGAAAACCTACATATCCGTCTGGAATTCAGAAAGCTTAATTAAAAATGTTGAAGTACTTTGAAAAATCGCTGATTTTCTCTTGTCATGTAGCCTTTGCATTTCTCCTCGCAGCATTTAACTTTTCTGCAGGCCTCATTTACCTTTTTTATTTCTACACGTTCGTGTAGTTTTTTTCTAAACGCCACGTGTAGCTTTCTGTTTTCTACATTTGCGTGTGAAATTTTGCAAGGTGAATTGCGTTTCGTTTAGGATTGTCTTTTCTACACGTGGCGTGCAGCTAATTTTGTTTTTTCTGTGTACTTATTTTTTACTACTTTAGCTACTACTTGGTTCTGAGTGTACACATTGATGGCTGAATAATGTCGCTTTTGAAACGAAATAGTTCCGCCATTGATTAACGCGACATTATTTCGGTAAAAGACTGAGCGCAAATGTGTCGTTTTTAAAACGGCGGAATTGTGTCGTTATCCCAGAAAAATGACATAATTGCAACGCTTAAATTGGGAAAAATCGAAACGAAATTACTTCGCGGAATTTATGTGACCTCATAATTCCGCCGCTGACACTGAAACTCGACATAGTTTTGCCAGTACAGAATTACCAGAGTCTCATTTTCTATTTCTTTGGACAGAATCTGCAGCGTGCCCATTTGACTCATTCGTTCCATTGCTGTGCATTTCAATTCCCCTCACGACATGATCCCCAGCGACACGCTCAACGTATGCATGAAATAAAGATATGGCGGGACAAATGCCAAAACGATAAATTGGCCGCCCATCAAAAGATGGAACTGAATTTAGCAAACGAAGCGACCTTGGGTCTATGGGGTAACTCAGACGTGGAAGATGGGTAAGCGATTTTGGCAGGAACTTGAATTCAATGTTAACAGAAAGTAATTTTTTTTAGCAATGAAACCGAAGAACCCCTAACGGAAACATATCCCAACTCATATAGCAGCGCGGTGGATTATATTGGTGATGCTGCGCCAAATATTGGATTTTTTCACGAAGAGATTACAATAAATCCCGATGAAGACCATTTGGCTGAGTATTGCGGTAACTTTACCTTCAGGTGAGAGTTGGATTTTGTTTTGTTAAGTTTTCAGTTGCTTGACATATTTGTGTGTTCCATAGAAAACACCAGGTTGAATGCTATCCCATGCCAGATGCCTTAAACCCCTGCGAGGATGTCATGGGCTATCAATGGCTGCGTATATCTGTCTGGATTGTGGTTGCTTTGGCCGTCGTGGGCAATGTGGCTGTACTGACCGTTATACTATCGATTAAGTAAGTGAACCCAAGGCATGGAAACATTAACTAATCTATGCATTTCGCAGACCCGAAACCGCATCGGTGCCGCGTTTCCTAATGTGCCATCTGGCTTTTGCTGACCTGTGCTTGGGTCTCTATTTGTTGCTGGTCGCCTCCACTGATGCCCATTCCATGGGCGAGTATTTCAACTATGCCTACGACTGGCAATACGGTTGGTTGTTGTTGTTGCTTTGATTTTGGATTTTGTTTCGTAATTTTGCCCTTCCACAGGGGTGGGCTGTAAAGTTGCCGGCTTTCTCACCGTATTCGCCAGTCATTTATCAGTCTTCACTTTGACGGTCATTACCATAGAGCGCTGGCTAGCTATTACGCAGGCCATGTATCTGAACAATCGCATCAAGTTACGCCCAGCAGCCATTATCATGTTAGTTGGTTGGATTTACGCTGTGCTTATGTCTTCGCTGCCCTTGTATGGCATCAGTAATTATTCATCAACAAGGTAAGCGAGTAAAGCTGGAAAGTTGAGTCCATCAACAAAGAAAATTTTTAAACTATTTGCAGCATTTGTTTGCCTATGGAAAATCGCGATGGATTTGATACGGCCTATCTGATTGCACTCTTGGGTTGCAATGGTGTGGCATTCTCCATTATTGCCGTATGCTATATTCAGATTTATCTCTCGCTGGGTAAAGATACGAGACATGCACATCAAAACAATCCGGGTGAAAGGAGCGTGGCCAAGAAAATGGCACTTTTGGTAAGCTCTACTTACATATGTATATATACAAATCTGCCATATTTAAACTCAATTTCAATTGTATAATGGTGAAATGGGTCTCAGCTTGATTTTCTTCGATAACCGATCGGTTGTTTTGCCAAATTGGTGATTCTTTTTAAGATTCGAAACTTTAGAAGCGAAAAAAACGGCTCCACTAAGGCACTTATTTCACAGAAATTCCATGTAGACGAAAAAAAAAAAGATCAAATGGAAACCGAGCTATTCGCAATTCCGTATCAGCGCAGCGCAGTGCTGATCGAAATTGTCAAGGCTGCCTTATAGCTAATTAAAAATTTGATAACGATTCGAACATTCATTCGAAAAGACAATCGATTTCTATTTCATTCGAAAACGTTTCACTTTTAACTACTATTTCGTCGCTATCCCTTGCGAGCGCTTGATAGTCGTGTGAGCTAAGATACAGACTAGAGATCTGCAGCAGGCACTGCAACTGAATTAGTTCTTGATATTTTCACAACCGAGTTTCCCAACCAGTGCTACAAAATGTATGCAGTCTTTACTCTACTCGTGGAATATTTGTGCTTCGCTCGAACAGTGATAATGATACCACTCGTGTTGCTCATTTCAAATACTCATGCGAGCAGAGAGCGCCAAAATTGGAGTGTTGATCAGGCCTGCCCGGTCATAGCCCCTGGCGCTCGAGGTCACACGCCAATTCACACCCAATCCTTGCCGAAGTCAATCATCAGTGATTGTCAGAGAGAGACAATCATATTTTTCTGTCCTCTCAATTTGGCCGGACCTGGTGTTGATTGAGTTTATCGCTCTCTCTTCAGATTTCACTAATAAATATTACTTTTACTTTATTCATAAACAATGAGAGCGAGAGCAATGTCATTTGCTAATTCATGGTGACAAATTGACATTATAAAATATAAATTTGATCTTAGAACCTTAATTTTATCTGATAACCGAAATAGACAGCGACAATCAGGCTCAAATCAAGAATCGCGAATTTACCCATGTCTTCTTACTTCTTCTTTTGAAAACCTTAAATTCAAATCCAAAAAATAGGGGAAAGTTAACTTCGGCTCGGCCGAAGTTTTGTATACCCTTGCTGCTTCCATTGAAAACAAAAATGTTTTTCTAAGACTACTTTTTGGACCTTACTTTTCTATGGGATCTATACCATATATATGTCTGATTTCGAGAAAAATCTGGTGAAATCATGGAAAAGCATAATACACTGTTAATTACGAAATTTGGAGGCGATCCCATTTAAAAAAAAAAGGTTTTCCTCACTCGAACTATTTTTTCGACCGATCGTTCCTATGGGAGCTATATGCTATAGTCATCCGATTTCTACCAAACTTTGTAGAATTGTGTAAAAGTAAATAAAACAGATGTATGCCAATGATAAGGACGTTTTCATAAAAAACAAAAAGTTTTTCTCACTAGAACTAGTTTTTCGACCGATCGTTCCTATTGGAGCTATATGCTATAGTCATCCTATTATGATCAAACTTTGTAGAATTGTGTAAAAGTATATAAAATAAGTGTATGCCAATGATAAGGACGTTTTTATTCAAAACAAAAAAAGAACTAGTTTTTCGACCGATCGTTCCTATGACAGCTATATGCTATAGACATCCGATTTTGACCAAACTTTGTGGAATTGTGTAAAAGTATATAAATTAAGTGTATGCCAATATTAAGGACGTTTTCATTAAAAACAAAAAAGTTTTTCTCACTAGAACTAGTTTTTCGACCGATCGTTCCGATCCGATCCGGCCGGTTCCGACAAATGTGCAGCGTATATGTACCAGAAGACTTCGTGCAAAGTTTGGTGAGGATAGCTTTAAAACTGACGGAGGAGATAGCATAGAAACAGACAGACGGACTGACGGACAGACGGACAAAGCTAAATGAACTCAGCTCGTCATGCTGATCAAGAATATATATACTTTATGTGGTCGGAGATGCTTCCTTCAATGAGTTACAAACATCCGCACAATTTTTAATACCCTCTGCAAGGGTATACAAAATTCGGACCGCGAATTCTGCAATACCATCGCCGGGTGGCTCAGCGGATAGTGTGCGCGACCGCTGAGCAAGAGGACGTGGGTTCGATAGTACTCGTTATAAGATGGGTTGAACGCTTCACTGCTCACTTTAAGCGTTCTACTAGCACTATTAAAGCGCTTGGGTTCTTGCTGGACTTATTACCAAATTTTCAGAGTGTTTCATGGAAGATCGACTGTTAAAGGACAGCCTTACTACTTCCTAAAGTACCTCTCTTTAAAGCAGCGATGTTTCTCCATAGCCCACAGGGGCTGAGCGCAATCGGCTATTTACACGCACACTAGCCGAGCGCATGCCGAAGTCGGGCAAATGAGCGTAAGCAGCGCTCTCTTTGCTGGCATTCGATCCCCAGACGTCGAGCAGGGAAGTTCAAAGCTGGGCTGTGTCGCTTTGATATTGCACACCAATACACTCTAACTTTTTGGCCTCGCTATTTTTAAACATCGCTGCTTTAAAGCATAATGGGGGACTAACTTCGAGGTGGTTGTATTCAAATTTAAAGAATGGCAAAGCCAAATTCTTGTGCAAATGCAGGTTCTGATCTTTTCTTCCGGATATACGAGTACATATAAAAAATTAAGTATTTAGCCGGAGTCGATTGATACCTAACAATGGTGTTGATTAGTCCTGCTTTCATTATAATTTTCGAAAAATTGGTCTCCAAATCAAAAAACATTTGCCAAAGATAAAATGGAAACATGACTGTATATGTTTTTTGCACAAAATCAAAAAAAAAATGTTCGATACGCTTAATATTTCTTGAAGCGAGTCACTCTATTTCGGACCCGAATTTAATAAGAAAACATTTCTAGCTCTACGAGCTCTCGTATATTATCAACCTAAAAACGGATTTTTGAGAATATAACAAATAACTTGAGAATTATGGCTCTGAACAATTTACAAACCAATTCAATCTGATTCGGCGCCGATCTTAAACCTTATTTTTATACCCTTGCTAATGGAATTATAATTTGGCCCAGAAGATTGCAACGCACAGAAATAATCATTTCCGACCCCATAAACTATCGGCCCTGTTCCAAATTTCGAGTCGGCTTTCGTGTAAACGTTTGTATTTAGAGTTTAAATTTAACAATGCTATATTGAAGGTGACAAGCACTTCAACGGTTACTAGATAGGGTTTGACGAAAATCGGAATTGCTTAAGCAGCTGAAATCGATTGCTCAATGCCAAGTAGATTCAATTCGTCAAGAAGAAAAGACCTGATCTAGTAGCCACAGACATTCTGCTTACTTTTCATATAAAATCGTAAACTTTACATTAGAAAAAGCACGTTTGCACGAAAACCAACTTGGAATTCGCAGCAGGGCCGTATATATTTTCTTGATCAGGACGACGAGCTGAGTTGATTTAGCCCTGTCCGTTTGTCAGTCTGATTCTACGCAAACTAGTCTCTCAGTTTTATAGCTATCGGTCTGAAATTTTGCACAGAGTCTTCTTTTGACTGCATGCTGCTAATATGTCGGAACCGACCGGATCGGATGACTATATCTTATAGCTCCCATAGGAACGATCGGTTGGAAAAAATAGATTTCGTAAGAAAAGCTTTTTTAATTTCAATGTAAGCGTCTCAAAACTTTGTATTTATTGGTTTTCTTTGTTTTTTCATAATTTTACTAAGTTTGGTTATAAGCTTCCATAGATGCTCTTCCATGATTCCACTAAGTTCGGTCGAAATCAGACATCTATATAGTAGAGCTAGAGTCTTAGAAAAGTAAGGACCGAAAATTTTAGAAAATTTTGCTGCAAGGTTATAGAAATTTGGCCGAGTCGAAGTTAACTTTCCTCTATTTTTTTGTATATTCAGCCTCAACACCAAATTTTGATTCGAAATAACTTCTGAAATATGGCTCTGAAACAATTTTGAGCCTGTTTAATGTTTTTCGTAACTGGTTTCGGAACCAAAAACGAAATGTCAAGTTCGTAGCTTAAATATTTTATTTTGTTTAAGTTCACTGCTTCAATAATTTTGGAAATGCGGCTCAGAGCCATTTTTTAACCGGCTCACAACCGGTTTTGTACCTTATAATTATTTCCTCATGCAAATGAATTGTCAAATGAGTTCTATCAAATACTAATAACTATCAACATCTGTTCTATTCAACAGGTCTTTACAAATTTTACTTGCTGGGCTCCAATTGCATTCTTTGGTCTAACAGCTTTAGCTGGAGTTCCATTAATCAATGTCACAAAATCCAAAATATTGTTGGTATTTTTCTATCCCCTAAACTCGTGTGCAGATCCATATCTATATGCCATTTTAACGACACAATATCGTCAGGATTTATTTACTCTATTGTCCAAGTAAGTATCTTTGGTATATCTAATTTTGTGCTAATTTTTTTATATTCCGTTTCAATTAAATTAACAGATTGGGTTTGTGTCGCCAAGGTCCAGATGGTTTGAAGTACAAAAACAGCACTTCGGAGCAAAGAACTACACATTTCACCATACAAGCTTCCATACAACGTCACAGCTCACTGGGATCGAAGGTGCGACTTGGACTACCAGGGGAGATACAGAGCATGCTGAAAAATAGTGAGGATTTTGTTTAAGTGAAGCTTCTAAGACGACTTTTTCCAATGCAATGTAAAATTTAGTTATTCAATTTTAGTTTTGCTTAAGGCTAAGTTGCAATATTGAATATTGGTTTAAAACTATGCCATTTAGTTAGGAGTGTGAGTGGAGCGGTATGGAATACGCTTGTACGAGAAGCTCGTCATAGGGTGATTTCTGTAACAAGCAGGTCTTGCTTAATGAACGATTGTCGTATTAACCTATTGTGATATATATTTTAACTCTTAAGTTTTATGCTCTCTCTGCAATTGTTTAATTTCTCAAAGAAACTAATGGAGCACAGTCAGTATTGTTTTAGTTTTTCTATGTTACAACCTTAAATGTGTGTATAAATGGAGTATTATCTATGTACATGGTTCCATCCAACTTCATTTCAAAAATGATATTAATGTTGTAAGGTTAATTAGATTTGATCTAAATGTGAAATAAAAGAGGCGTCATCTGGCGTTAAAAATCAGCAACTGATTGAAAATATCCCTCTCATCACTAAATCCACCCTTATTTGAAAAAGTACCCAAATCACCCCTCAAAAAGTACCACCAACCTACTGGAACAGCTGTCCGAGCATTTGTGGGGCAATCATAAGTAAACAAACAACATGCTGCGTGCCGCAATATTTTGCATAGTTTGCTCAACATTTTTGTTCGAATTTATTGATTCGTATAAGGAAATGCAAGATTTAAATGGAAAAATATTGCCCAAGGCAGCAACTTTTCATTTTCCAGAATACGCCTACAAAGAGACCAGTAAGAATGTGAGTAGAAAAAGTCCACTTCTATCGATTTATCCCACTCAACTTAAGCGACAACTATTTGCAGGAAATTACCTACCACGACTTGGAACTGGCCTGTGAGCAGCATGCCCAATGTGTGGATATAAATCCAATTGGAGTTGCCAAAGTCAATTGTATAAGACGTTGTATATCGCCATCATGCTATCAGGATATTTATGCATTTAATGAGGTACGTATACCTATATTTTATCAGCTTACCACGGAGTATTAAAGGCCTTGCTTCTTTGCCACAGTTTGAGGAAGGTGAAATTGATGTGCGTTTGAACTCCTTCAAAGGATGCGTTATACAGCGGATGTAGCAAAAAACGCCACTTCTGCAGCATCTCGACTTGACAGATTACCTACAGGACTTGCAATGGAAACTTACCGAATATGTACGCCAATGGATCAGAGTCGTTTGATTTCGACACAACATTTGACTTACAAGTATTTAGAACTACTCAATTATAATGGCTACGACTGTTAAAATAAGATATTGATGAACGAACATAAGTAATGTAAATTGGATTGGTATATTCAGTATTAAACTAATATTTACATAATATCCGAACAAGCAGTAAACAGAGTCCAAGTAACATAAGCTTATTCCTTTTGTTTTTTGATAACTACATATAAAAAAAATAAAATACTTCTGTATCGCGTCTTCTAGACTAAATATTTGTTTCGTAATTGTTTCATGTACAACTTCAGTGTTTATACCCGTTACTCGAAGGGTAAAAAGAAAGTGTATGATCAAATGAATGAAACAATATCAAGATCTTTGTACTAGAATTAAGTGCAAGCGATGTCAATAGTAAGGTAAGTAAGAAAGTTTTTGACTTAAGTAGAAAAGTCTTATAACAAGAACGATTTAAACCATCCCGAAATTCTTGATTTATAAATGTTTTGGGATATATTTAGTACATTTCGAACTGTTTCAAAATTATCTTCACTTTTTGGTTATATTAGATTTAAGTCAAATCAGATTAACTCTTTAAATAAGAACAAAAATTCTTTGATAAAATTAAAAAATATTCTACAGTCAAAATTCTAGAAACTACATAAGAGTACATCAAAAACTCAAAATGTTCATTCTGTAAACCCTTAAAGTTCTAAAGCTATTCCCAATTTGTTTTTGCAGTGAAGTCTCTTTAATCAATCAAAGAAGGCTGGAAAGTGCCAAGTGCCATAATTTACGAAAGACCAAGATGCTATTACTGTAGGAGAGAAAGATGCCATCACTCAATACCATCAATTAATAAGGGAAATGTAGAAACCAGTTGGCAATTTGAAGAACCAAATTCGCTTTAAAATAGTTTGCATTTTCCATTGCATACTTTTCTGAGCTTGCATAGAAAGTTTATGTAGTCCATCTAAGATAATTTGTACTTGAATTAAGAACGCCTCTTTTCTTACATGCTTATGCTAACTAAAAGTACGAAAAGTTCTGAATTCAAGATTGATTGTTTTTTATACCCGTAACTCGTAGAGTGTAAAGGGAATACTTAAGTCGTGCAAATTTATGTTCCAGGCAGAAGGCAGGAAGTATACGTATACATTTTTGATTAGCATCAATAGCCGAGTCGAATTAGTTTGTCCGTCTTGACATCCGTCCGTCTGTATGAACACCTAGATCCCGGAGACTAGTAGATCTAGGTAAACCAAGTTTTGTATGTGGACCCCTTTTGTCTGCATCCACATCAAGTTTGTTTTAAAGTTTTGCCAATCCCTATTACATTCTCACAATAAACAAGTAAGAAAGTTGGTCAGGCCCTACTAAAATATACTGTGAACCCTCCAAAGTTGGTGTTAAGCTGTATGAAGAAATGCCCATCGTCGTAGCGACCGGTGCTGCCCATGCTAATAGTTTGTTTTCCCTAAAACTCGACAATCATTCATCCGATCAGTACCAATCTTTTGGCTGTTGTCGATAAATAATCCCGATTACTAAATATATCCAGAAGCTACGGACCTTCTACCTATAAAACTGTGGGAGATATAACGTTTTTTCCAAATTACGGGGGCGAGAGAGGCGTTGCAAAAATTGAAAATAATCTTGATCTGTCCCATACATGTCAAACCTCTATCTCGTACAATCTCTGAGATCTGTTTGATCATACGGACGGAGGGAAAGACGGACAGACGGACAGGGCTTAATCAACTCGATTGTTAATGCTAATCAAGAATTTATATACTTTATAGGGTCGGAAACGCTTCCTTCTGGCTGTTACATAATTTTTCACAAAATTAATATACTCTGTGTTCCTTTTGTTCAGAGTATAAAAATGTTGAAGAACTCCCACAACTTTTAAGAACTCACATTTATATTCGGAATACCTATAATCTCTGAAATTTTTATTTCATTATTATAAAACGAGAGCGTAAGTTAAAGTGGGCCCTGCCCGACTTAGATATAGCTGGTACTCAGAGAAATTAAGGTTAAATAGCGTTCCCTTATGCTAATTAGCATAGCATTAACATTAATGTGAACATAGCAGACGGACAGTCAGACAGACCAGGTTATATCGACTCGGCTGTTGATGCTGATCAAGAATATTTATACTTTATGGGGTCGGAAATGCTTCCTTCTGCTTGTTACATACTTTTGATCGACCTTAGTATACACTTTTTACTCTACGAGTAAAGGATATATTTCTGATAATTAAAATCGTAGCATACTTCTTGGCTTTTCCATATTTGGAGTCAGCATATGCTTTCTTATAGCTAACATTATGTTCATATGTTACCCACAATGTTTATGGTCTTTTATTTGCACTAGGCAACGAGTTCCAGTAAATTGAAGGTTTGGTGATTTTTATGTTCTGAACACGAATCTGTTTCCGAAATTGCTCTAACACGTCTAGATTTTTGGAAATTTGAGCTTAAAGGTGCTTAAAATGCATATTTTGACTGTTTTCTATCACTTTGACATTATCTTAAAGTACTATTTCTTACCTTCAGAATAAGCTATTCCAAGCAATTCTACGATTTTCTTAAGTGAAAATATACCATTTTTAATACATGTTCAACGACTGACCATACTTAGAAACGCCCATTGGTATGCAAAGGATTTGGTTAAAAATTTTCAAAAGAACTTAATAAAAATTCCAAGCCAACTTACACGTTGAAACTTTGAGCTCAAGTATGCCACATCCCTTTTTTTTTTGTCTTTGCCTTTCCATACTTCACTACCGTTTCTACTGTAAATTACCAATAATAGTTTAGAATAATATTTTTTAATCTTTATAAATACCTACTCGGCAAAACATGTTTTTAGCATAAACGTAGTTTATGTTGGCTATGCAATATTTTTTGGCAGTAAACAATTGAATATTTTTAAGCACTTCTATTCAAAGTGGTTTATCTATATAATTTAAAGCTAAACAGTAATACTGTACTATAATACTACTATAATAGTAAAGGTTTCCCATAAGACGTTTCTAAGAAGGGTCAAACAGGGTATTTTAAGCAACTTCAAATTGAAATTACCAAAAATGGAGACGTGATGGACCATAACGGAAAACAGATTCTTGATCAGCACTCTCGATTCACTACCAACCTTTCGATATACTGGAAAAAGTCTAATTTTGTTGCCTTTTGTTATCATAAGGAAGAAAATTTAACATTTGTCCCACTGAGTAACGGGTATATTGAGTTCGAGCAGCGCCGACTTTACTTTACGCTCTCGTTTTTATACTCTGTACAAAAGGTACACAAAGTATATCAAGTTTGTGCAAAAGTATGTAACATGTTTGTAAGTTTTTGCAAAAGCAGAAGGAAGCATCTCCGACCCTATAAAGTATTTATATTCTTGATCAGTAGCAACAGCCGAGTCGATATAGTCACGTCCGTCTGTCATTCCGTCCGTCTTTCCATTCGTCCGTATGTAGAAACAGATCTCAGAGATGGTAAGAGATCGAGGTTTGACATGTTTCTTATACTAGCAGGCAGATCAAGTTTATTTTCAATTTTTGCCACGCCCCCTCCCGACCCCGCTAATTGAAAAAAACGTTATATCTCCTACAGTTTTATAGATAGAAGTTTCCTACTTTCTATACATATTTAGTAATCAGGATTATTTGTCGATCCGCCAAAGGAATGTGTAAAGATCGGATGAACGACAGTCGAGATATAAGGAAAACAGACAATTTCATACTTTGAAGCCGTGGCGTGCCCATTAAAAATTAAAATAAAATTTGTTGGTTGTCACAAATATTAATTATACAACAAATATTAGTTTTGGGAATGCCGAGACCACCTTTTTTTCAGTTTGTCTTCTTAAGGTCCGCTCTAGTGAACATACACATATCCAAGCTATAATCCCAGCAATTCTTCGATTGCAGATGATTTGTCTTTTTTGGTTCGGAATTACAAAAATATTTGTGAATGAATTTACATGGTTTTTCTGGCCGAGTTTAATTCACATCATTTTGTAGCTGGCATATTAAGCAATGTTAAGCGTCCAATTGGCATGATGTCCTTGTTTCACACTCGGAAAACTTCAAAATCTTATTTACGGGAGGACACTTTGGCGCCTGTCTCCCTCCCGCCCACACAATAAGAATTGAATTACTTCTACAATTTTAAGATATCGATCTCAAATTTAGTACTTACATTTATATGCGGAGTCTGTTCATATAAAAACGTTGCATATTTTTTGGCTTTTCCGAATTGATATAAGTGAGTAACGGTTAAAATAAAGTCGGACAAGGATTCGGGCCTTTGGTTTTCGAATCGAGAAGTCCTTAATAAAGCCTCGTTTTAGGGATACAGCTCTTTGAGCGAAAAACCATTAAGTGATCGTACAACCAAAAGTTCTAAGTAAGATTGTGCTACAAAATTGCAAACTTTACACGAAAATAGTCAATTGTAGTTAACTGGCAGACTTAAAGAAGTCAAGGCAAGACTTATTAAAATTGGCCATAGTACGCCATAGTACATAGTAGCGTCTTAGATAGCGCCTTTTAGAGCGCTTTTATTTTCTTTGCTAAGAGAAGATTCTCTTTTCAAAATCCAAATCAAAAATCTCACACAAAGCTACCTCAGCCTGCTGCTATGTAGTAATAAGATACAGCTTTGATTGAACTGCATTTCATTTCCTCAGGATGTCTGCTGTCACAATGTAAGTGCTTAAATTAATAGCAAACTGTTGTTCCAGTGTCAGATGACGGCAATTTCAATACGCACCGTAGACACACACAGACATCTAATTTTACTTTACGACATTTCTCTGTAACAACCATTACAATGCAGGGCAGATCAATCAAGCCAAGTCATGCGTTTTGTGTAAATATGTGCGTTTGTATTAGTGGCGTTTAAGTTTAGTTCGGTAATTAAAAGTCAAATGCACATAAAATGGAAATTTATTAGCATTCGCTTAAACGAATACGAAAACTTATGTGTTTGTTCAGCAAACGCACACAAGGCATGAAAACATGTAGCTGCATACACACATACATACATATGTAAGTAAGTACGGGTATGTCTGTCTGTACTCTAACTAACTGTAGGCGGGTCGGCCTTACTCGTGGGTGTTGGAACTCCCCATGGATTTTGTAATGAAGTTAATTTGAGTGACGGCGCCAAAACTGGTGCGATCGATATTTTTTTTTTGCTGTCGTTCCCTCTTCTAAATGAATGTCAATGTCCGTCAGTTATCAATTATTGCTAATCTATTTACCCGAGAGTCTGTAAAATTCGAATGAGCCTTCCATTTATATCTGGCATATGCACAGAGATCATAATTGAAACATATACCCACACACAAAATTAAGGCAATGTACACAAAGAGTCACATGAATACCCCTACGCACGCACACGAAAGCCAAGCGGAAAGTTAAGCAAGAGCAGAAGTCAAAAGCGTTTGGCGAATTAGCCAAATGCGTTATTTGGCCCACAAACATTTCAGTCGCTCACGGGACGTCCTGGCGTTTGGCCGCAAAACAAGAATAACGGCAGCCAATTTAAAACAACCGCAAAGAAAATATACGAAAAATTCCAAAGGTGCTAAATAGAAGTAATGTAACAGCGTACTTATGAGACTTAATTGAGCACTCGGCCATTCATTTTCATCATTAAAAATAAAGTAAAATTAAATGAATTGAATTATCGGGGACACATGTGTAATGAGGTCATAAACCACTGATAAATTTATCAATTAACTTTCTACCTTATCAGAGAGTTAATGTAGCTAATGAGACGGTTTATTGCCAAGTCGGATGTGTGTGAGTGAGCGTGTAATAACTGGAAGTGCAACAAGTTCCTGTGTGATCCGATCAATCATCAACAACAGAAATAGCAAATGGAACATATATAGAATACAATTTAATAAAAGCAAAAAATTAACCACTGAGCTGCTTGCGGTTTTATGGGGAAGGGCCCCCATCGCGAACAGCTGTCCATTTCATGGCTTTTATGGTTTTTTTTTTAAACATAATGTTAAGTTGATGATTCATAATCAAAAGAATAACCAAAATGAAAGTATTAATATAGCCTTAATCAGCTGGCTGCAAAGAAATATCTTTAATAAACATTATGATTAAATCAATTGGCCATAATTCGATTACACTGCTTAACCAAATTTTGATGATCATATTCCAATCTATTTAAAAAAAAAGTGAATATAACCATATCGATTTCAAATAAAAATACACAATTCGAAATTTTTTTTGGAAAATTCCAACCGCAAGGGAGGAAAGCGCCGGAAAAGTTTGTATGGGCACAATTTTTTTTCATCCGATTGACTTGGAACTCGGATTGTAAGCAAAGTAAGCGCAATTATAACGATTTTGGAAAATCCACCCACCACGAAAATGCCCGGAAAACTCTACTATTGGCTTAAAACTCGGTTTGCATTTATCGTGATGTCATTTTCCGATGTTGAAATTCTGCATGCAAAAAAATGTTTTCTTCCGATTGAGTTTAAACTCGGTTCGTAAGGATAGTATGTAAAATAATTTTCTGGAAAACTCAGGAAAAGTTGTGCATGAAATAAAGGGTGATCCATTTTGAGGTGTTTTTTTACTCAGTACCAAAGGTACACAGAGTATATAAAGTTTGTGCAAAAGTATGTAATGGCAGACGGAAAAATCTCCGACCATATAAAGTATATATATTCGTGACCGCTGTGCAAGAGGTCGTCGGTTCGATCCCACCTCGGAACATCTGATGAAAAGTTTTTCTTTGAACAAACTTTACACCCGGTCACCGCTCTCTGCTGTTGGCGCCAGCTTTGTAGTAATTAGCCATGCAAAAGCTTCTCAATCTGCCGTTCGGATTCGGAGTTAAGCTGTAGGTGCTTTTCTCTTGCGCGAGAATTAGAAGCGCACAAGCCAAGAGATTGAGAGAAGCTCTGCTTTGGCCCTTTGGGGCTGTGTCAAATTGACAAGCCATTTTACTATATTCTCTTGATCAGTATCAACAGCCGAGTCGATTTAGCCATGTCCGTCTGTCTGTCTGTGGGTCCGTCTGTCCGTATGAACAAACAGATGGTAAGAGATAGAGGTTTGACATGTATGGGACATATGTTGCGAAAATTGGAAAACCGTTATATCTCCAACAGTTTTATAGATAGAAGGTTCGTACCTTCTGGACATATTTAGTAGTCAAGATTATTTATCGATCCGGCAAAGGAATGGAAACGATCGGATGAACGACAGTCGAGTTATAAGGAAAAAAAAACAATTATGGGCAGCACAGCACTTCACAGGTACAGAGTATGTTATAGTCGGGCTTGACCGACTTTCTTTCTTCTTATACCCTTGCAGAGGGTATTATGAAATTGTGCGGATGTTTGTAACGCATTGAAGGAAGCATCTCCGACCACTTAAAGTATTTATATTCTTGATCAGCATGACGAGCTAAGTTCATTTAGCCTTGTCCGTCCGTCCGTCTGTCCGTCTCTCTGTTTCTATGCTATATCTTCCGTCAGTTTTAAAGCTATCCTCACCAAACCTTGCACGAAGTTTTTTGGTACAAATACGCTGCACATTTGTCGGAACCGGCCGGATCGGATGACTACAGCATATAGCTATCATAGGAACGATTGGTCGAAAAACTAGTCTTAGTGAGAAAATTTTTTTTGTTTTTAATGGAAACGCCTCCAAAGTACGTATTTCTTAGTTTACTATTCTTTCCCATGATTTCACTAAGGTTGGTCGAAATCGGATGACTATAGCATATAGCTGCCATAGGAACGATCGGTCGAAAAACTAGTTCTAGTGAAAAAATTTTTTGGTTTTTAAGAAAACGTCCTTATCATTGACATACACCTATTTTATATACTTTTACACAATTCTACAAAGTTTGGTCGAAATCGGATGACTATAGCATATTGCTGCCATAGGAACGATCGGTCAAAAAACTAGTTCTAGTGAGAAAAACTTTTTTGTTTTTAAAGAAAATGTCCTTTTTATTGGCATATTCTTATTTTATATACTTTAACACATTTCTACAAAGTTTCATCAATATCGGATGACTATAGCATATAGCTGCAGTATGAATGATCGGTCGAAAATGAAGCTCTAGTGAGAAAAACTTTTTTTCTTTTAAATGGGATCGCCTCTAAATTTCGTAGTTAACAGTTTATTATGCTCTTCCAAGTTTGGTCAAAGTCAGACATCTTTATAGTATAGCTCCCTTAGACATGTAAGGTCCAAAAAGTTGTTTTAGTTAGTACAAATTTTTTGTTTTCAATGAAAGCTGCAAGGGTATACAAAAATTTAATTAACTTTTCCCTATCTTTTGTTTTTGATATATTTGGACACATATGCTTATCATATGTTTGCATTAGCAGCCCAATTCGATTAGTAGTTTGTTTTGGGAACTTGAAAAGTGACGTCTTTGTGTGCTTTTCGATTTTTGACTAAATTTTGAGCAAAAGCAACGTCGCTTTAGTATCGCTCAGGAGTTGTTGAATGACGTCAACGACGATCCTGGTTTGCTCTAACGGGTCATAACTGGTGACGAAACGTGGAAATATGGTTATGACATCGAATCCAAGGCCCAATCTTCTCAATAGATGCGGCCAGATGAGCCAAGACCGAAAAAAGCTTGCCAAGTTCGATCAAATTTGAAGGTTTTGCTCACTGTTTTCTTGGATTACTATGGTGTGGTGCATCATGAGTTCCTGCCAAGAGGTCGTACAGTTAAAAAGGAACACTACAAGGAAGTTATGCAACGTTTGCGTGAAGCAATACTTCGCAAACGATCGCAATTGTGGGAAAACAGATCGTGGATTCGTCATCACGATAATGCACCAGCTCACTCATCAAAGCTTTTTCGTGACCGTTTTGCAAAAACACCAGATTTGGCTCCACTCCATCGACTTTTTCCTATTCCCAAAACTGAATAGACCAATTAAAGGAAAGCGATTTGCCAAAATTGAGATCAAGTCAGAGTCAAAGAACGAGCTGATGGCCATACCCTAAAGCGCATTTCAGAAGTGCTTCGAGGATTGGAAAAAGCGTTGGCACAAGTGTATCCGAGGGCGATTACTTTGATGGGGACAAAATGGAATGGAAATTCAAAATTCACCTTTTCCTTTGAACACACCTCGTATATCAGGGGTGCTCATGGCCCATGTGCCTTATTCGAAGTAGTTTCGCTTTTAGCCATAGCTTCAGCAAAAACACTCACAGACAGCGCATAGCACAATCGAAAGCAAATTGCACAAGCAACTTTCTTTATCTCTCCTATGTTTGGAGCAAAGCAAAAGCAAAATGAAATTTGTATGTGTTGGTCGCCTTGAATGCAGGTTTCTGTAGGAAAATGTCATATGTAGTGGTTCTGGGCACCTCTAATTTATATTAATCAATGCCTCAACACAAAATCCAATCCTTATCCGAAGTTTTCGTTTAAACGAAGGAATTTTTTACTTAACTAGGAGGACTTTATTTATAAAGTGACAACAATAATTTTAGCTACTAGACTATTAGAAAAGAAATCATATCTATTTAGCTTTGAGCAGTCGGTTTATATTCTCCCATCTAATATTTCATCTAATCTAATAACCTAGCATTTTGAAGACAGTTCACATATAAAGGCAACCTTTTTTTTCGAAAATGCACGCTGCTAATAGTTTGTCGGAACCGACCGGATCGGATGACTATATCTCATAGCTTCCAAAGAAAAAAACTTGAGACTGAGAAAAACTTGTTTGCTTTCAATGTTAGTGTTTTTTAACTCGGAAATAATAATTACATAAAATTTTTCAAACAGTTTCCAGTATTGAAAAATTAGCACTCGCAAGGGTATAAAAACTTCGGCACACACGAGGTTATTTCGGTTTTTAAGCGAAGCTAAAAAAACATAAATTGATAAAAAAAGAAAGCAGATAACAAAGAAAAAGTTTCATTTTGTTACATTGTGTGCTTTATACAGCTTTTTCAACTTTTTCTACGTTTGAGGCATTTATTTGTACAAATTTTCCAAATATTTTCCAAACAAACTGGCTCAACATCAACAAATGTGCCCGATTAAATAGAAACAAAAAAAAAAAAATAAAGTAATATTAATGATAAAAAAAAACTCAAAAAGTAACAAAAACTAAGGAATTCTGACCCCGCTGCTGTTTGTACTTTAATCGCCAGCAGCGAAATATTGCTTATACGCTACGTTGACCGAGCGTCCGAGAGCAAATCTCCCGCAACTCAGCCCAACTGTCAGTTTGTAATCAACGCGTGCCAGCAGCAGCTGTGCGTGTGCATAAGAAAATTTCATTACTCGAATTTGGATGCGGACTGGGTGCTATTGGTTGCTATATATATTTAATATTCTAAACAAATCTTGAACTAATGAAACAAACGAAAGAATGGAACTAATCAAGCAAATGTGTGCTCCGGCAACCCACTTGGAAATTACATCAATGTCAATACGGGGAGTTGCGAGTGAGAGACCAGTTTGAGCAGTGCTGGAACATACTCGTACATACTTACAAACGTAAGTTGTTTATCTTTCAGATGCATCGAGGTAGGCTTCAATACTGATATGACGAGCTCTGTTAGGTATGTTTACTGTTCTGTTCAAAGGTTAAAATTACTTGCAGTATTGATTTATTTTCTTGTTTTTGTCTTTAATGTGCGGCATTTGGTCCATGTGTTTGATTTATTTATTGGCCATCGATTTGCATTTTGCAGCCAAACAGCAATCCAAATAAACAAACGAAGAGAGAGAGAGAAAGAGCTGTTGCCAATTGAAATGGCTGAAAATAAGCATGCAAATTTTTTTTATTAATTGCAAATCGTTTTAATTTTGGTTGTACACGATTTTAGTGCATAATTTATGGCGCTGTAATGGCGATTTTTTTCGTGTGTTTCTGCCCAAAATTAATGGGCCATTGCGAATTGTGTAAGGCCAAATTGAATTGGATTATTGAAAACTAATATTGAATGCACCCAGAAAAATGGCCATTAAATTACTAAGTAATATTAATTGCTCATTTCAGACCTGCCACATGGAGAGGAATACCAACTGGACGATCCAGTCTAGTGATCGAGTACGGACAATGTTGTTAAATAACAAATTTCTTTCGGCTGCCTTGTCAGTTACCAGCGAAGATAATGCCTTGCTCTTGATTAAATCGAGTGGAAATATGTCCATAACAACAAGCACAACAACAACAGCAACAACTACGGCCATATTTAAGGGAGTTTCTCCGGCTGTGGTAGCCGGTGTACCATCCGTTAATTCATATTTTCTTAGCATGGCTTGGCCCAAATCAATTGCGGTGGCTGTATTCGTAATCCTCATACTTATCACCGTAATTGGAAACACACTGGTTATACTGGCTGTATTGACCACTCGACGCTTGAGAACTGTTACCAATTGTTTTGTAATGAATTTGGCCATAACAGACTGGTTGGTCGGTACGTGTGTAATGCCGCCATCGGTGATACTTTTTATAACAGGTGAGCAGAAGTTATGGTTCAACAACATTTTGAAAATATGATAAATGGACATCCCGATTACACAAGAATGCTCAGAGTGACATAAACAATGAACAGCTGTTTGAACTGTTTTGAATTCCAATTGTGAATTTAAGTTCCTCTGCGAAAAAAACGAGAAAGCAAAGCTAAATTCGTCTGTGCCGAAGTTGTTCAAACGTATAACGATCCGAGCGGTTCCGACATATCAGCACTGGGCAGCAAAAAGAAGACTTTGTGCAAAATTTCATCTCGATAGCTTCAAAACTGGGGAACTAGTTTGCGAAGAAACAGACAGACGGAAAGACAGAGATTCGGATGGGTGATGCTGCATCGACTCAACTCATCGCACTGATTAAGAATATATGGGTTCGGAAATGATTATTTCGATGCGTTGCAAACTTCTTGGCTTTTGCCCTTTGCAAGGATATAAAAAGTTTGATCGCAGTCAGCGACAGTCGCAACAACTTTCAAGCTATACCTAGGTAGGTAGGTAGTACCGGCTGACCCCAGATTGGGGGTCACTCATAGACCCTAAGGTCCTTAGTAAGGCCGGTTGTTTTTGTTGGTGTCATTTGCCTTAGAAATCCTGGAGGATTTTTGACGTTTTGGGGAAAGCCAATAGTTGGTTAGGGGGCCTCTTGGCTACTTCTTCCAGAGAAGTGAGCATTGGGGTGTGCAGTAGTTTCTTGCATTTCCTGCAGGTGTCCTCTGTCGTAATGCCTAGCTTTATCGCGTGAGCGGCTGCTTGGCAGTTTCCAGTTAGTATGCCTATGAGCAGTCTACAGTCTCTTCTTGGGAGCTGTAGCCAGAGCTCCCAAAATATGCTCAACCAAAATTTCACAAGCTGTCTGCTCACTGAAATAACAGGGAAAAATTAGACAGACTCGCTCACTCTCTGAACAGAACCCTTCAAATTTGTGTCTCTCGTGTTTTCTGTCTTATGCTGATCGGTGAGAGAACACACGAAGCGCTCTTGCGACAACAGTTTGAATGGGATATTTTTGCTCGGCGCTCCTCAACTGAGCCTCGGCAACTGAGCAAAACGATTTGCGTTAAAGCACAAAGTGTCTTTTTTGTTGTTGTTTCGTTGGTGCTTTGTTTATTTCATCAGAGGCAAAGCTTGAAAGAGTGAGAGAGAGAGAAATGATCACTTGCTGGGACGTTAATCTATGCGAATGAATATACATATGTACATAATTTAAATTGGAGTCAACAAAGTATACGAAATAATAGACAAAAATATAAGCTTAAAAAATAACATCAACATATATTTTAATTGACGACTCATGACGACGGACCAGCTGCACGCAATTCTGACATAACACAACTAAAGCGAACGCGCAACACACATACATGCGCAAAAGACACTCTCACCGATTTCAAGTGTCTCGAGTGAGCGCGTACATAAAGAGAGCGACAAGAAGCTCTCACTGATTGAGCAGAGAGCACGTTGAGTAAAACCTGGTTTAAAGTGTCTTTTTGATCCCGTTTTCAATTGAGTCTGCGAGCAACAGTTCTTTTTGGGACTTCCTGCAAAAAGGGACCACTTCTTGCGAGCTCTGGCTGTAGCAGATAGTGCGTCAGTTTGTTGTCTCTTGTGTTGCACATAATTTTAGAGATTCTGCATCCGGTTGTGTTTCTCCACTTTATCTCGGCTTCTTTCGCTATCTCTTTCATCTTGCGGTATAGCGTATGTCTGGAGAGAGGAATGCTTACTGTTTCTTCTTGTTCGAGTCCGACTCCGGCCTTAGCCAGACTGTCTGCCATTTCATTTCCATTAATGCCCCGGTGGGAGTCCAATAGATTTGCTCAGGTGCTCAGGGAATCTATTGCTTAACTGCACGCCAGGACGTTTCTGGATTTGATGGAGCGTCCCTGCATTGCCTTGTTTGCCGCTTGGCTGTCCACTTAGATGTTAATTTGGTTGTTTGGAGCGTGTGCTTCTGCCAATTCTACTGCTTTCCTTATTGCGAAGACTTCCGCCTGGAAAATGGTGCAGTGGTTTGGCAGTTTGTAAGAGAGCTTCACAGTATACGGCGGCTCCGACTCTCAGTTAGGTCCATCTTTGAGCCTTCTATATAGAAGTGTATAGAAACTGTTTCTTGGGCCAATCCTGTTCGCCAGTCTTCTGGTCCCAATAGCGATGGTGTGGACGTGGAGTTGGTTTTTGGGATAATGTAGTCCGAGCTGCTGTTGATCTCTCGCCCAACTATGCTGTGTCCATAACTTTGTAACGCCATGGTGCCTGCCGCGCATAGAAGTTAAGCAGTCTTTTGTGCGATAAGGCGTGCTTGGATGTCTAGGGGGTTGGCACCTAGGATGTGTTCTTGTGCTTTGGTTGATGCAGACCAATGCCTGCCGCTGGGTCTTCTCCATAAGCTTTAGGTATGTGGATTTCTCTGTGGCTTGCCACCATACCAGTATATCGGGCAGCAGTATCGGTCGTATTACTGAGATGCAGAGCCAATGCATCAGATTTGGTGATAAGCCGCAAGTGCTGCTCAGCATCTTCTGTGATGCATAGAGTGCATTGGTCACCTTTTTTACTCGATTACTGAAATCATCCAAGGTATTTGCGTTATTCTTTGGCGTTAGTGGTATTTCATTTAACTTTGGTGGAGTCCAAATCGGTACCTTGTATATCTTGGTAAAAAGAATGAGTTCCTGACCAGTCAAAGCTTCTGTGCCCGATTTCAAGTTCCTCTGAGTTTCTGTCCAGATTGAGTTGCAAGTCGATGAAAATCATGCCACGATGATGATGAACATCAGCAAGGACAGTATGTTGAGCTATCTTAAATCGTGACTTGGGATTTTAGTACAAGAGTACACTAACCACAATGTTCACAAACAGCATTGAAACAAAAACGCAAGACAAAATCGAAAGCATTGATTGTGGTACCACACTCACCTACTACGACTTCTGCAGATTACTGTTGTGTAGACAAATTCATTACCATTGTAGGGATATGGTTCAACCAACAGAGCGATATTGCTCTGTAGAGACGTTGTAAAATGCACCACAGCCCCAAAGGCCAGGGCCAAAGCCGAGCTCCTCTCAATCTCTTGGCTTGTGCGCTTCTAATTTTCGCACTAGAGAAAGGGACCTATAGTTTAACGCCGAATCCGAATGGCAGAGTTTGAGAAGCTTTTGCATGTCTAATAACTACAAAGCTGGCGCCAACAGCAGTAAGGGGTGACCGGGTGTGTAAGTTTAATCAAAGAAAAAACCTGAATATGGGTTTCAATGAAAAAACTTTTCATTAGATGTTCCGAGGCGGGATCGAATCCACGACCTCTGGCACAGCGGTCGCGCACTCTAGCCGCTGAACCACACCCGATCCCGAAAGAGTGCATGCTGTGTCAAAAAACAAGCGAGAATTCAGAGAAGTCACCATTCGGCTTAGGTAATGGTTTGGTGGGGAGTCGCCTAGGATGGGCTCACCAAGCTCCATTTTTGTGAACAAGGAGTCAAAACTTCTGACGTTTTGGAAATAGTTGTGAAGTCTTTTAACAAGACTCCGCTCCAGCTCACAAGGCAAAATCGACTCTAACATGGCTTCAAAACCATGTACCGAACTTCATTTCTACGAATGATTCGCATGTTGGTAGCCCAGACCTGAGCCATACCATACAATAAACTGTTGTCCGTTTTCGAGGCTATGGCTTGCTCTACTCGACACCCAATTATGAGTCCTTGAAGCGCTCCCTTGGCCTGATTCGGCGTTAAACTGAAGGTCCCTTCCGAGCGAAAATAAAATGCATGAGATTGAGCGCAGCTCGGCTCTGGACCGATTTGGGCTGTGCAGCCATTTTACATAAATATTGGATGACCAGTCTAAAGTTTATGTGCTGAACAGTGCATAAAATGGACTTGTTCTTTAATTTCGAAAATTAAAACCTGAACTCCGATGAATCGCCGAAGACCTTTAAAAGTAAAATTCGTGTCAAGATACACAGTCTTCCGGATACCTTTACCGTCAAAACAAAGCTGGATTAGTGATTCAACGAATCATGAAATGGCACCTTCAAAAATTTTTGAGCGAGTGTTGTGCCCCTTGCCGTTTCTGCCTTGAGTAGTAGTCTAGAATGTTTTTGTTGTTACAATTTGCAAATATGATTTATACATCACAAATTAATTCCCTTGCCGGTTGAACCTGTCTATGAAGATGAAAAATGTTTTTGCCTGCCTTGACTGGGATCTTTGAACTGAACGAACAATTGAAATGACATCTTGTCGTTTGCGCCACTTTTGTAGCTCCACGTCTAAGATGCTACTTATACTTTTTAGTGCGGTGATTGAGTGTAGTTAAATTGTGTTCATCTCAATCACTACTCAAAACTCAGAACTACAAAACTATTAAGTAAGTTTTTTCTTGATTAGTTAATGTTTTGTGCTTATATTTAGGCTAAAGAGATTGAGAGGTCGTTCTTAATCTTATATTAAGAGTTATTGTTTAACAAATAGTTTAATATAATTTGTTGGGAGAAACCAGCTCCGAGCGCTGGCTGCGCGATCGCTTGTCTCACACACACTAATCTAACTCTTTGAGATGAGAGATGATAAGCTTCGTGATTCTCGTGTTAGTGTGGCCAGAGCTGCTGCAGTAATCGATAGTCGTACTGACTGGGCAGAGCCGCCACAGTACTCCCCCTCCAGTGACCATGTCGGAGCGAATAGATAAGATGGGAAAAAGCTGCTGAATCCGTCGTACTGAGCATGTGCACCGAGTACAGATTTGGGTAGTTGCGTCGATGTCCGGTGATTGCTTCGATTGGACGTCGCTGCCTCGGATGAGTACTTTGTCGCTACCTCGGATGAGGACTTTGTCGCTGCCTCGGATGAGTACTTTGTCGCTGCCTCGGATGAAGACTTTGTCGATCAAGTTCACAGACGTGCGCGTAGAAGACACACTACTCTAACTCTTTGAGATGAGAGATGATAAGCTTCATGATTCTTGTGAAAGTGTAACCAGAGCTGCTACAGTAATCGATAGTCGTCGTGACTAGCGTGAGCAAAGCCGTCAAATGGGTTTTTGTTTCAATATGGCGAAATATTTTTTGGAGTTAATCCGAATGGCATATCTACAGCTCCAGAGACGTTATTTTTCAAATAATCTGAAGAAGAAAAACAAAAGACACAGTAAATGTACAACAAAAAGTTGTGAGCAAGCATGTGCTTAAAAGTGTCGATTGGACATAGTCACATTAAAGTAGCTTCAGCAGGGTTTTTGAATTTGTACCAATCGGTCGCAGATATTATGATGATAATAGGAATGCCATTCCTGCTTCTTTTTGAACTCAGTTCTATGCTTATCCAGTTTATTGTCTCCTAAGTAAGAACTTCCACTTCCTTTATTGTCATCGAATTCAAAACAAATTTTGCTACTTAATCTAACCCTAACCATTTCCCACTTCACAGGTGTTTGGCGCTTCGGTTGGATACTCTGTGATATATGGATATCACTGGACATCCTTCTCTCCACCGGTTCCATTTTAAGCTTATGTGCCATTAGCTTAGATAGGTAAGTGAGCGAGAGAGAGTGCTAATTGTTGTGCGTTTATTTTATGTCCTCAATTACCTCGCCGTAAAGCTTCTTGCTGGTGCGTAATTTTGCCGTTGATGTCATACGTTGCTTAACTCTCCCACCCAATTCCCGAACCCAATCCATTGACATTGGCTTCGTAAACTCATAAAAAAGGTGCAAAAACAGTGCAAAATAATTTATTTGTTGACGTTTTTATTACCCCATGACGTTGCATACCCCTTAAAATTCAGGCAAACACACTGAAACCGGCACGGACATCCATGGCACGGCACGACAATGACATTGTCCAATGTTTGGTGCTTTTGTTGGGAAGTTTCAATTACATTTTAATGGCATTTCCAAGTTTTCCGTTGCGGCGCGAGAGTGCGATAGAGAGAGGGACAGTTACTTTGGCTACAGCTTTATTAACCATATCTCGGTTGGCTTTTGTTTTCATTCCTTTTGGTTTCATTGCTTCGTAGGTATCTTGCAGTCACACAACCCTTGACATATTCGAAAAAACGGCGCTCAAAACGCTTGGCACTCCTCATGATACTTGTCGTCTGGATAACGGCGCTGTCAATCACATGTCCACCATATTTGGGCTGGTAAGTTTTGTGGATGCGGTTGGTGTGAATTGCCATTCTTTTTTTTTCGCTTTGTTTGTTAACTTGGGGCCTAGTAGCTAATGGAAATTTGGTACAGAGAATAAAAGATAAAAGAAAAGTTCACAATTACATTTAACTGACTGAGTGACATGACGTAAGTGAGTAAATTGCGTGGTTGATATGGTGGGATGTTATTTTTTTTTAACGAGTTGTTAATGACTTTTGTGTGGTGTGAATGATGAGCACACTTTTTGGCGCCCATATATGTGTATGTATATGTGGATGTGAGTAAAAAGGCTGCGCCTTAATGGTTAATGTGGGTTCAATGCTCCTTAAAAAACCCTATTTCCTGTGCTTGGGGGCTAGTTTTAAATCTCATCGGGTTCAAATCTGGAAATGCTGTTTAATACTTAGCGTTGCAGGAACCTAAGGAACCAATCAGGACACCAATTGATTCTTATATTCAAGTAAACCCTAACTTTTGTGTAAAACTTATAACAATATCAATGTACAGAGACCCATGGATTGACATTAGGCATTTGGAGGTTACACTTAGAATCACTTCTAGATCATTGGTTTTTTTTTACTAGTTGTCGCTTGGGGCCTTAGAATTGTGTTGATATATTTATTTCACAACATTTTTAGAAATTTACTTTACCATTATTAGAGATTTTACAAGTAAGCTTAAACGGACTTTAAATTGCTTTTCGAATTTGATCTGGTTTAATGTTGTTCGGAACCAGTAAGATGAATAACTCAGTGCTACCAATCTACATCCCGAATTTTAAGATCATTGCTTGAAGAACAAAGGCTGTGAACCGGATTTGTAACCGATTCCATTCGGAACCGGTCTTGAACCAGTAAAATTCCTGACTCCATTTGACCAACCAACACTGCATATTTATGTCCAAAGCTTAAATAGTTTCTGAGATGTGGTTTTGAACAGTTCAATCGAATTCGGAACCAGTCTTGAAACAGTAAAATGTATTAACAAGCACACAAGCCAAAAGATTTCGAAAAGCTCGGCTTGATTCTTTGGGGCTGTAAAGTCAATTACATAAAATTTTTAAGTATGACCAACCCATACACCAGTATTTAAAGTCATATTAGGGTTGACAGACTTTTAAAAATATCGATAATCGATTACACTTGGCAACAAGGTCCAGTATATTAAAAGTTTGGTGGCGATTCTAGATCATTTTTGTGTGCTGAACACGTATCTGTTTTCGGAAATGGTCCATCACGTTAAGATTTTTGGTAATTTATGCTTAAAGTTGTTTAAAATGCAAGTTATGACACCTTGTATGAACATTTTGTGTGGTTCCTTTTCGTTTGATTTGGCTCACTTTGATATAATCTTAATTTAAAAATAAACTATTCCAAGCAATTCTATGATTTTCTTAAACGGAGTTATACCATTTTGAATACATGTCCTCCAACTAAGCATATTTTGTACCGCCCATGGGTATGCCAAGGATGTTGTTTAAAATTTTCATACCAATTTAATACAAATGCTCTATAGGAAATATTCCCAGTTATGCCTAATAGACTCCTTTTGATATTGATTGCACAATACCCTATTGGTAAGCCAGCTATTAAAGTCAGCTTTTGCTAACGAATGATTGTGGAAAATTAAGAGCATACTTATCAGCTGCGACTCTTGCAATTGCGAAAAACCAATTATAGCAATAGCAAAAATTTTTTATTGTGGAAGATCAGAATGCGATTCGCCTAGTAATATCGCATTCTCATCTCACTACGGGAAGAAATGTGACATTATGCGACAATTTCCCAATTGCGTGTAAATCGCCAAGCTATCCCCAAATTCTCTCTTCAAACTATCCCAAATTCTCTCTTCAAACTATCTCCAAACTCTCCCTTTAACAAGAGAGATAAGTAACACGACAAAATGTTTGCAGGGGTTTTAATAAATTATTTTTGCTGGAATCTAAACATAGTAGTATGCACTATGTGGTAATACCTTTGGTATGTAAAAACTAATCGTGGTGTGAAAAAAATTCAACTTTACAAAGACCTACACAGAAAAAAAAAGTTCCAAAAAAATATCCATTTGGACTGGATATTTTTTAATATCCTTTCATCATCCAACGGAGCTGAAAAATCATCCAAGGGATGATCATTTTTCATATCCTTTCAGTTCCATTAGATGATAAAAGGATATTAAAGACATATCTAGTCCAAATGGATACGGGAAATCATCCAATGGATATTTTTGCATATCCTTTTTTTCTGTGTGCTGTGTCTGTTGTACAATTCTATGGCATTGCTCTGGGGTCCCATGAAATTTCCTAAAGCCAAATCGGTGAGTTCGGTCCGTGTGGGGAGACCCCCCCCCCCCCCCCCCACACACACACAGCATGATAAATTTTTGTTTTTCGAGCACAAAATGTACTTGAAACAAGCCCAAAATGTTCAAATCGATTATGAGTGAGATACAAATATTCATGGCATAATGTGAACATATGTTCATGAATTGAGAAAAAGCGGTCTAAGCAGACTATAATCACCAAAAGGTCACAATTTTGGTACATTTAGAACGAATTTTTTTCTCTGCTTAGTGCATTCCTTCAATATACAGAAAAAAGTGTAATATTGTTGCCTTGTATTATTTATTTTAAGGAGAAAAGAAGAGCCGCTGTGAAATCACAGAATAATAATAATTTTAAGGGAAGATGTTGGAGTTGATGTATAAAACGTTATATTCGATCTTCGAATGAAATTAAGAAATTTTTGAGCACACTTTTTGGAGCACACTTAATTGTCTCCATGTTTATGTGTAGATCAGAATATCATCATAACATTTATTACACTAGGCAAACAGCGGCAGCAGCACCTGCCAGCCGACACGCATAGTTTAGTCGCTTAAACGATCTTGAATCGGACGCATTAGTTGCTAATTGGAAGTTTCTGAAGACGGTCGGTCTCTCAGTCAAACTGAACAGACATTTTGGTCCCATCTCCAACGCACTCATTTTTTCGTTATCTCATTTCGCAGCGGACGCGGTCCGAACTATCGCTTACTTTCGCGATAAACTACTTCATAAAATTGATTGAAAATTGTCCTTTTTATTAGATTATTCATGCAAAATAAACTAACAAAAAACTTGTCAGTGGAACATTTGATGTAAACTATAACCCCAAATGGTGGTAAAATTTGCATAACAAAGCTAGTAAAAATGATTGCTAGCCTATCGGTCAAAATATGCATTTTTAGCAAATTTAAGCTCAAATTAACAAGGTCATGTTACCATGACTTTCGTGTGCTGAACTCAAAAGTGTTTTTGTTACTTAAATTGCCTACCTCTATACTTTTTAGTTGCGTTTTGTTCTTTAGAATTTTGTTGCTGGTTTATTACAAATGACTAGACAGTTTTACTGATTTTAGGAAACGAAAATATATTAAAGTCTCTATCACCCATTGCATACTTTGGGGCACCAGCAATTAATAGGATATTTTTGGATTCTTACACAAATGCTAAAAGAGGTATATCTCCATTGAAAAAAATCGCAGAATTGTTTCGGATAGTTCACTTTAAAGCTAAGGAGTGGTACTTTCCGATGGTATCAAAGAGAGTCCAAACAATAGAATCGATTCCCCGAAAAATACTCCTAAGAAGGGTCAAAATAGGCACTTTTAGCAACTTTAAGCTCTAATTACTAAAAATCTCGACGTGATAGACAATTTCTGAACTCGCAGTCTTGCTTAGCACACGAAAATAATCTAGAATCACTACCAACCCTTCAAGATACTGGAAAAAGTCGAATTTTGTTGCCTTGTGTTATTTGGCAAGTGACATTTATGCTATATAACTGCTTCAAAAATTTTGACCTCAGTTGTTTGCTCAGAAAATCGTGTTGCTGTAATTGCCCTGCATAAATGCAACACCAAAAAAGAAATCTTTCGGATGTTGCGTCCACTGAAAATCACCCGCGCACTTTGCGAACGATACAAGCCATGTCTCGTGAGATAAATATCAGCAAGGACAGCATGTCGCGCATCATAAAACCTGAATTGGGACTCAGTGCATACAAGAGACACACAGGCCACTTGCTCACAACAGCATTTAAACAAAAACGCAAGACAACATCGAAAGCATTACGTCGCCAGGGCGCGAGCAATGCCCACAGACGAATTCGGCTTACTGACGAGAAAATTTTAGCGAACTCATTCCGAGTCACCATCCGGCTTAAGTGGAGTCACCTATGAAGGGACTACCAAGCGCCAATTTTGTGAAAAAGAGTATAAACTTCGGCGGAAAGTGTATAAATCCGATGTTTTGGAAAGGCAGCGGTGGATAATTTCCTAATGCTTGAGGTGCGTACTGCGATCGATGAATGACCAGAGAGACTTTGGCGTTGCTGGAAGGCACAAGGCGACCATTTTTACGATTTGTAGACATTAAGTGACTGCATTAAAAGAAGAAAAAACCCAAAAACCAAAAAACAATTGGGTTATTTAATTATTTTATATTTTGTATGTGTTTTTTGTGATCTGTTTCGAGTTTAGTCAAAGTGCTTGTAAGCAGTCGCAAGGTCAAGGATTCATTTTAGTCGAATAATCATCGAAGTCCACAAATACATTGGACACATGGGGCAGCTTTGGATACTCAGACAGCCGTTTCGATGAATTCCTATTCATCTCATCAATGATCAATTTCAAGCGATAATGCCAACAAGCACTTTACAAATATCTAATTATTTAAGCATTTGGCGAATAAAAACTTGAGAATTCGAATGAACCCAATTTTTCAATTGATTCTATTCTATTTTAAGACTTTAGCTTTAGCTCAGCCTTATGCAATTGTGCTTGAATTTTATAATTATTAGGCTTAACTGAAAATCATGTTGTGCACATGATTGTAGACTGGTCCGACAAACTGAATGAATGTTTACTGATCCGACAATCTGAATGAACGTACATTGTGGACTACGTATGACGCTGCCATTACAGAATCTCAATGTCTAGGTTTAAATAGATAATTAAAAAAAGAAATAACGATGGCATACTTTAAAGAGCATTAATCATCACATATTTGGTGTGTAAAAGTTCTTGGTATTATTTCTTAACTTTAAAATAGTCCATCACAAACATTTTATACGTATTTTTTAAATATAGATATTTATGCAAACCCATAAGTAGGCAATGCTTCTTGTGGAAAACTTTCATTAGAGTTCAATACAAATAACTAGCCTACCGTACTTTTGCATTGAATATCTTTGGGCTGTAGACAATTTTGCCATTTCCATATCTTAGCAGACCTCAACCAGACAGCAAACACATGTACAATCGTAGGTCCCCATCGAAAATTCCATTCACTTGAATAGCAGCTACTAATATATGTGAGTTTTTGACACATTTACCGATATGAATTCCAAGTAAAAGGATAAGTAGGAACCGTGGTTACACGATAGAAAAACCAACATTACCTCACTTATTGATTCATCCTCCGCCAAGACACTTACCGGTAAACAAAATTGGTTCCGGGACTTACCTCAGATTTAAAAAAAAGAAGTAAAAATAAAACAATTTACTATGGTGAAAAAGAATGCTAAAATCTTAAAGACACTGTAGCGTGTTGGCACGACAGATATGGGAATTGGCTGAGGGTTTTATGTTTTTCACTCTGTCACTTTACATTTGTGTGCGTGCAGTGCTCTGTTCAGTTCAATGCTTCACCGAATGGGATTCAGAGTAGCTTCAATTTAAATTGAAACTTTGCATTGTCATTGGTTAACTCACTTTTGCCCTATTCTTATTCACACGCACACTCACATACACACACACACACACTCACACATACAGGTATGAGCCGGGACGCCATCAGCAGGACTATGTTGACTGTCGCTACAACCAGAACAAAGGCTATGTGGTATTTTCTGCGATGGGCTCATTTTTCATACCACTCACAGTTATGTTGTATGTTTACCTAAAAATTGGCTATGTGCTAACATCCAGACGACAGCGAATTGTGCGCGATGCGGTAAGACTTAGTTAAGCCCAATTGAAATGTGTTATGAGCTCACTTGGTTGCCTGTCATATATCATAATACACTTAGAAAAAAGAAACCGACTGGCATTTCGTACTAAAAATTTCAAGTATGTTTTGTTCTTGGAATTACCTAAATTGAGTTCGAAACATTATAAAATCGCAAAAACGACTTTTAATATTATTGAAATCCAAAGCGTTACGCGTTCTTAGTTCAAGTACAAAATATCTTTAATTGAGTACAAAATAGATTTACAATACTGGTGTGGAAGCTCTGGCCACACTTATCACAATGATCACGAGCAATCTATCGATGACTATCGTAGCCCATAAACTGTAATCTCGAACAGATGAGTAGTATGTAAAGCTCAGTATACTCGTACACCTCAACAAAGGAGCGCCCAACTCAAAAATACTAAAAGGGGCAATTATTTTGTTTTGGCCCAGTGTGGCCAGACAGGCCTGCACAAATTATGGTCACACTGTCAAGTGTTAAGATTTTTAATTTCGGGCAAAGTGAGTCGAGGATTGATTATAGTTCAAAAATCAACAGAAAATTGCGTAAGGTTTCACAACAATCGCATACTCCTCACAGCTTAATTTCCTCATCCCGAGAAAATAAATGGTTGGTAGTTTTCATGCGCTCATGTTCATTTTTCTAAGTTTTGGTTTGGGCAGTTCTATTAATGATGGCAAAAGCTATCATTAAGCCATCATTACATGAGAATTGACTTCAAAATGCTGGGGGTCAGTATATTTTTGAATATTTGTGTCTTTATGTTATTAATGAAACAAAAACAAACATTTTTTAATACAAAGTTCTGAAAACGCGTGCATATTTCAACTACCAAATTTCTCGGATTCAGTAAGGAATAAACTAACAATGCCAAGCCTTAATAAATGGCAAGGAAAAATGAGAAATATTTTAACCTGATTCTATTCTTAAAATACCCAACTGGTTCTATCCAGAGCTAGCAAATAACAATTGGCCGTTTTTCGTTGTCAAAAAATAACAGTTATTTACGGACCCTTTGAGCAAAAAGTCAGAGATGAACCGTTCACATCGGCTCATGAACGAATCGCTCAGTGCTCAACGAACAACCAATGGATTTGTTTACATTATGCTCTGCTCATTGACTGAGCAGATCGTCGCGAGCAACAAGTTTGTGAGGTGTCTGTTTGGGCTTGCGACTCACACAAGCGACACACACAAAACCAATAAATGAAAAAAAGACCCTTTGAGGTGAGTCGTTCGGCTTTTTGCTCATCTACTGACTCTTAATGTGCGAGCGCTCAGTCGGATCGCTATCTATAAATTGTTATTGAAAGAGCAAAACAAGCAACGCTCAACTAAGAACAGTCAACTGAAAACAAAAACAAAGAGAAACGAAGTGTTCTGCTCAGAGCGAGAGCAAGCGTGCATGGATTTTTTCGGTTTTGTTATTGAGCAGACCGCAAAGGCAAAAATGTTTAATTGTTATTTACGAGCTCTGGTTCTATCACTTTCGTTACGACCTGCAGCGAGGGTCAGCGACGGGAGCAGAGAATTGGCAACTGAGAATATATGCAACTGAAACGAGCAGAAAGATTTAAAACCTGCTTTTTATTTGTGTTTGCTCGGCCGCTGCGTTAGAGAATAGAGAGACTTAAAGCTCTATGGTTAAATGTGCTCAATATATTATAACCTACAGTTATACCTCTCATGGATCTTATTTAATACAATAAAGAGAACTTGTTTTGAGGAAAAACTGTTTAACCTAAAAATTTAAGGGTCTTGAATCGACAAACAATTTGTACTAGGTCTTTGTACTCTTATTTAGTTTCAAGTATGTACATAAGTGTTGAGTTTGACTTAAATTTTTTCACATATTCAAGGTTTGAAAGTACTTCTTTTAAGAAAAATCATGCTTGATATAAGAAAATTTGTACTTGAATCAAGAACGTTCATACTTAGCATACAAAATTCTTCATTTTTTTTCCCAAGTGTACACATTTGCCCTTTCACTATTGCCTCTTCCTCTACGCTTTCTCTATTGCCAGTACTCTGAACGCACGGCCGACTATGAAATTGATGGCGACAACTACATTTCCGAGTCGGAGCACTATCAATGCACGCCAGCCAAGTGTCTGCCTAATCGGAAATCTCGTTGGCGATTCAACTCTTTGCACGAACCAACGGCTTCAACAACAGCAACAAGTCAGACCAACAATGCGATATCCAATAGCCTGAGGTGTGCCAATTGCCAGCCGAAGAGTGTGCCGGATAAAAAGTTAACACTGAAACATCAACCCACATTCTACGAACTGGTGGAAGTATCGCGTCTCTCCTCGCTTTTACACTGCTCGGCCATGAGTTGCAATTATGGAGGACCCTGCATACATAGTACACCAGCCGGTGAGGCTGTACTGACATCCGCATTGCATTACACTAATGGCACTTGCTCGGACACTTGCTTGGGGGCAGCGGCAGCCGAGACAGCAGCGCCCACTAAGGCTCCTGTGGAGAAGCCCAAGCCAACAGTAGCCAACCCACAGCAGCAGCATCAGCAGCATGGTCATGGTCACAGCCAGCATAATCATCGCATTCCAATGCGCGTCTCTACCACTAAGCGTGATACAAAAACGGCCAAGACCCTGACCATTGTAATGGGAGGCCTAATTGCTTGCTGGTTGCCATTCTTTGTGTATTACCTACTGATACCCTTTTTACCGCCAGCCGCCGTACTGGAGGGCCTTATGTACGGGTTCACCTGGATAGGTTGGGTTAACTGTGCCATAAATCCATTCATTTATGCATTTTACAATCCAGATTTTCGTACTGCCTTCTGGCGCTTAACCTGTCGTCGCATTTGTAAGCCGAAACGACCACCAAACCATTTAGCCCTTTTTCGTGGTTAAGTCCAATCTTTGACTGGACTGGTAAGAAAAGACAAAAATTATACCTACAACTCTTTGTTCTTCTGGCTAAGCAAATGACGGGTTGACAGCAACTGTTGACTTCCTTGGCAGGTTTTTTTTTTCATCTCAGTGTTTCATTTCTCCTCTCCTTTGTGTGTGTGTGTGTGTGTGTGGTGTGTGACCCCAAATTTTATGCAATGTCACTGGGTCTGGCAGTACCACAGACACATCCTTTGAGTGTACGTGTGTGTATGTTTGTCCGTGTGCCCTACTCTTAGCAAAGACCGCAGGCTGAAATCTGGTCAGCCCATTTAATGTTATGCAATTTTAGTTACATTTAAGCAATTTTCAACACTGATTGTAATTGTAGAGCTTGAATGGCTGTAGTACATACTTCTACTTATATTTATTGTACCTAAGAACTTTTTACTATAACTAAATTATTTGAATCGAAACACTTTGGACCAAAGGTTATCCATTTTTTTTCCAGGAATCAAGATTATCCTCGTATTTGTTTGTAGACATTGACCATAGTGATCTTCAACACTTATTACTTTGTTGTCTTACGAATATATGATTTCTTTTTTACTGCCAGAAGAAACGATTATCCACACCTGATATAAGATCTTTGAGGTACAATAATTTGTATGATTGAATGCACTAGCAAAAACTCTTGTCACGATTCTAAAACATAGAAAGAACTTGACTGCAAATGGGCTTCAGAAGGACAATGAAGGCGAAAATATATTACCAGAAAGAATTTTTAATTTAATGATGATAATAATCAGTTTGATCCTGAGCGCATCAAGCAACCACTATCATGAGCTAAAATGTTAATTGACAACTTGCCAACAATTTGAAATTTTAGTTTTGTTTAATTATTAAGTGGAAGCCCACAAATTAGATGTGCCCATTAAGAACCTAAACGGGTAAGTAAAATAGTAATCGAGTAGTACTCGCCGAGGACGATTACAAGTGAGTTCGATTGCCTAGCTGTCAATTCACCACCATAGCACCGTAGCATCGTAGAAACCGCACCGTTTTAATCATTTTACTCGTTTTTATTAAAAAAATATAGGGGAAAGTTAACTTCGGCTCGGCCGAAGTTTTGTATACCCTTGCAGCTTCCATTGAAAATAAAAAAGTTTTTCAAACTAAGACTACTTTTTGGACCTTACTTTTCTATAGGATCTATACTATATAGAAGTCTGATTTCGACCAAACTTGCTAAAATCATGGAAAAGCATAATACATTGTCAATTACAAAATTTGGAGGCGATCCCATTTAAAACAAAGAAGTTTTTCTCACAAGAACTTCTTTTTCGACCGATCATTTATACTGCAGCTATATGCTATAGTCATCCGATTTTGATAAAACTTTGTAGAAATGTGTTTAAGTATATAAAATGAGAACATGCCAATGATAATATCGTTTTCATTAAAAACAAAACAGTTTTTCTCACTAGAACTAGTTTTTCGACCGATCGTTCCTATGGGAGCTATATGCTATAGTCATCCGATTTTGACCAAACTTTGTAGAATTGTGTAAAAGTATATAAAATAAGTGTATGCCAATGATAAGGACGTTTACATTAAAAACAAAAAAGTTTTTCTCACTAGAACCAGTTTTCCGACCGATCGTTCCTATGGCAGCTATATGCTGTAGTCATCTGATTTCGACCAAACTTAGTGAAATCATGGGAAAGGATAGTAAACTAAGAAATACGTACTTTGGAGGCGTTTCCATTAAAAACAAAAAAGTTTTACACACTAAGACTAGTTTTTCGACCGATCATTCCTATGGCAGCTAGATGCTATAGTTATCCGATCCGGCCGGTTCCGACAAAAGTTTGGTGAGGATAGCTTTAAAACTGACGGAGGACAGATGGACACGGCTAAATCAACTCAGCTCGAGCGTTACAAACATCCGGACAATTTTATAATACCCTCTGCAAGGGCATAATAAAATGATTTTCTCGATTTACTTTTACACCGTAACGTTCGTTTACAATATTTAGGGAAATTAAATGGACATATCCAAAAAGATAGAGTCTTGAAAATATAAGCGAATTGAAACGACCTTTGGTCAATTAAACATGACTGGCCAAGGTAAAGAAAGTAAAGATGATGATCTGATAGTTGAAGTAAATGAAAAAAAGGCTTGACACAGCCGAAAGGGCCAAAGCCGAGCTCCTCTCAATCTCTTGGCTTTTGCGCTTCTAATTTTTGCACAAGAGAAAGGGAACTACAGTTTAACGCCGAATCCGAACGGCAGTTTGAGATGCTTCTGCAGGGTTAATTACTACGAAGCTGGCGCCAACAACAGTGAGGGGTGACCGGTTGTGTAAGTTTATTCAAAGAAAAACGTTTGATTAGATGTTCCTAGGCGGGATTGAACCCACAACCTCTTGCACAGCGGTCGCGCACACTAGCCGCTGCGCCACACTCGGCATGGTGGAGTATATAAAACGAAATGCCAGATAGATAAAGCTCCAGCTGGAGATGTAGAAAGATGATTTTTATCCAGAAAAATAGGGGAAAGCTAACTTCGGCTCAGCCAAAGTTTTGTATACCCTTGCAGCCTCCATTGAAAACAAAAAAGATTTTTTAACTAAGACCAAACTAAGTGGAATCGTGGAAAAGCTTATCAATCTAACAATTAGGAAATTTGGAGGCGATTCCATTTAAAACAAAAAAGTTGTTCACTTCTGTGCAACCGTTCATTCATTCTGCAGCTATATGCTATAGTCATCCGATCCGGCCGGTTCCGACATATAAGCAGCGTATATGAACAAAAAGAATGCGTGCAAAGTTTGGTGAAGACAGCTTTCAAACTGACGGTGGGAAAGACGACCGCGGAAAGCCGGCGGACGGACGTACAGACGGACGGACAAAGCTAAATCAACTCAGCTTATTATGCTGATCAAGAATATATATATACTCAATTTGGTCGGAAATGCTTTCTTCTATGCCTTACAAACATCCGTACAATTTTATAATACCCTCACGCGCGCAGAGTACCTCACGCACCAAGAGTCCGCAACACACTAAACGTTTTGAGGACTGAGCTGAGAGCGCACAGTCAGCATTGCCGTAGCTTGGTTCTTGTATCATGGCTGCAATGTAAGAGGTGAGTTAGGTCCAATTTACTCCATTTAAGAGATCCAAGATCACCTCTCTTCCAATGGCAGTTTCTCCGAGGTATAATTGCCTGGTCCCTGCTATAATGGGACAGTCAGCAAGAAAGTGCATTATGTCCTCAGGCACCCTCATACTACAAAGAGTAAAATTTCCAATCCTGATATGTTTTATGAAAAGTAGTGCCAGTATCTTACCACGCGCCATAAATATGTGAAGTTGTTTTCTGTACCGAGCTCGTAATTTAGTTTCCTTCAAAGCACGCCAAACAAGCTACAATCACCCATCTTAAGTACGACTCAATCTGACCAAAGTGTCCATTCCATAGTGATGTCCAAACGTATGCATTATCCTTTGCATATTCTTGAAGTGGATGTCGGCTGTACAATACGTGAAGAGTTGAAAGTTCGGTTTTCAGGCATACTATTCTGTATGGCAAGTACTATGGCAGAAAGAACAACCCTTTTATATAATACCTTAGTAGGCTTTCTACTTTGTCTCCCACACTTCTCTATTCGCCATTAATTTGTTGATAACCTCGTATACAACTTTTGCCACTGAGAAGTAGTTGCTAAATCCTGCAGACTTCCTTTAGCTTTTGTATGGGGGCGAAACGCAGCAGGAACTGTTCTATTAGAAGCGACGATTGGATGGGTTGTTGTAGTTGGTTCAACTTTGTAAAAACGCTCGGCTGTCTCTGCCTAATGCTGCACGCGTGCCTTTAAGCTGATTTTATGCCTTGCAACATACGGCAAAAAGAACATGTCTGGAAAAAGCAAAAGGTCGTCAATCGTTCGGGTCTTATTTCGCATTTGCAAGTTGTACAGACTTCTTCGCTTCTAACCTACGGCCAAAAGGAACGTGCATTAGTTTTCATACAGATTATATGCCTTCTATCATACTGCAAAAGTTGGTAATGCATTCTTCCTAGTAAAAAGAAGTGTGCCAGATGGCATTCTTTTGGGAACCACGTTCCGACAAATCCGACTGGGAAGGACCCCTTAAATCATTACGATAACTCTGTATGAGTGTTTCAGTTTGACATTTGGGCTACGATAATGATCGGAAGAGGAGGCCTACGGTTTCTTAAAATGCTCATTTGTTGTTATCATCTTACGCCCCTGTCCAGTCCATCGCATTTGCGGCAACGTCCAATGAATATTTCTCGAAAACATCAACCAGCTTGGAATCCGCACGCTCTCCATTAAAGGTACGAACATTCCAGGTGCATATCCTCAAATCGTGGTGCTCATTTAGTCTTTCCTATTCTTGAATGAACGAATAACAAAAAGACAAAATGATTTCACATAATATTCAGAATGAACATAAAGTCTGAATGCAAAAATAATGAAATAAAATAAAATCATTTATTTGACGTTCCTTTTGCACTTTGCGCTCGCTCAATTTAATTCTTGGTCAAACGCAAACAATTTTCTGTTAAATGCGCCTGAAGAATTATAGTGTTGGTCAAAGGTAGTTTTATTTGCGTTGTTTGTTACCTCTTAAATCAGAAAGTCAACAGCTTTGTCGGTGTTCTGTTTTAGAAATATTTTCAGGGGACCTTGGGCACACTTTAAAATGCACTCAACCGAATAAAAAAACTCACAGAATTCGAACAGGTAAAGGCAAATGAATGGGCGCACCTTGAATGGGATGCGGGATTCCATATCATTCCAATCATTAGAATTCTTGGAATTCAAGTAAAGAGAAGGATTATAGCTGTCCTTTATTGAAACGAAAGATTTTCCTCTAAAGGTCTTGTCTCTTCTTTTCTTAGCCGAAGTGTCAGTAAAGTGAAGAAAAATAAGTTTGCTGCCAAAATTTGTAACTAATTATTTCACTTCTTTTGATATCTCATTAGCAAATTCTCTACAAAATTTTTAATACACAACATGCAACTCTATTTCTTGACTTGCTAATAATATTACAGCTTATTTTAAAGTTAATTTTAGCCAAAATCTTTATTTAGAATCACCTGGTCCATAGTGCAACGATAAGTAAATATTCAATAAGTTATCAAAATTTTACCACATATGCAATAATTAAGTCAAGCTTTTGTATTATATTTGTACATCTTTAAAGTGGATCTCACTGTACTTAAAAAAATATGGAAAATAAAATATATAATTGAAAAGAATTTGCTATAAATAGAAGATGGAAGATTCGGCAGTTAATTTCAGATTGACTAACACTCGGAAGTGTGAAAAGTGAGTACCTCATAAATTTGCTGAATCAGCGGATCAGGGATTGCGGTGGCAGTACATTAATTTTACTCATAAAAAAAAAACCAAGAATTATAATGTAGAAGGAAGTCAAGCACAAAAAGGATGCGGTCATCATAATTACACACTGTACACACACACACACACACACATACCAACTCCTGCTGTATGTAGGAAAATATAAAACGTCTGAGCTGAGGTGGGAGCTGTTGGAAGTCTCTAATGAATTGCAACACATTTCGCTGTCACAATTCGCTTTACGTCGTGCTCAACGGAAACGGCCATGACGTGGTCTCACTCTCTCAACCCTAATGCCATGTCAACAAGCCTGAAACCCGCCATAATTTGGAATTTTGGTTGAGTTGGCTTCTTGTGCTTTTTTTTACGAGTTTCAGCGAAAATACGAGTATGTTGAGCTAAATTAAAAGGCGTATGGTTATGGTATGGTGGGTGAGTATGCTGCTTCAGGCCATCTTAAATGCGTACCTCAATTTGTATTACCTTTTGTGAGGAACCTACGAACCAACTCCCATCCAATTTTGGGGATGTATGTACGAGTATGTCGTAAAGCGCTGCCGAAAGAACAAAACTTCCGCCAGCAACTGTCAATGACAAATGTTTTGTAAATGTTTTGTATTAACTTTTATTTGGTTCCCAGTCTATTTTGCGTGCTGGTGTTTTCGTGTTTTGTTTTGTCTATTTTGTTTTTATAAGTTTTTCTCGGTTCTTTATTTGACTACGATATTTTTGTATGTGTGTGTGACGCAGCTATAAGTATGCTTAAAGGGCTTCCGGGTATGCATGCTTCTTTTAGAGCTGAACTACTCCAATACAATTTGGCTTAAGAAGCCAAGTTGTGGCAGGGGGTAAGGCACTGCTTGAAATATTTATGCACAGTTTGACACTTGGCTAAGGGGGCAATATTTATGGTTAAAGAACTTTGGCTGGATGAAGTTTTGCTACTGTGCATATTCAATTTCCTTTTCTTATACCCTTACCAAAAATATAATAGGTAAATATCACACTAGTAAGTTGAACATATTCTTTATTATAGAAGGCAAAGATAGTTCCATATGCAGGTAAGTGGCAGTGGAATAACACAAAATCTCATAGATGTTGAGTCTTCCCTTCGGGTGTCCTCAAAATTCTCCCGAATATTTTTCATCTTTTGACGAGGACTTGACGACAAGAATACCAAAGCCAAGCTTAAGTATGCAGATGTTTAGATAAAGGCTTTGTTTTAATGGAAAACCAAAAAAAAAGAAAGGTGATTTTAGCCTTTACTATCCATAATCTAAGCGAAATTCGGAAATGTATATCATATTTCGGAACAGAGGTAATAAATTTTAAATGGTTTGGCATTGCATACTTTTGGGCGCATAACTTTAAAGCAGCGATGTCCAAAATTTGAAAAGGCAGCCACGCGTGGTTGGCAAGTTTGGTGATTGTGTGTGAGTTTGGACACCACTGCTTTAAAGCAATAGTAAAAACAAATTTTGTTTCAATCCCATTCAAACGTCTTTTTTGTAGTTTAGTGTAAAACCAGAGTTCAGTCTGGAAATAACTCTCAACACTTTCAGCGTGTCAACAACAAACTGTTTAGTTATGGACACAACGAAAAAAGAGAGACGAAAAACACTTCCAGTTCTGTTTATGCTCAACTCTGTTGCGCTCAGAGCAAAGACCGCTTTTTTCGTTTCTGTTTCTCTCATGTGTTTTACTTACACTTTTGCCGAGAACAAACTTCAAAACTGTATTTTGCGTATGCATGCGTGGCTGTGTGCTGCGCCCGTGTGTGTGTGTGTCTTTGACATCAATGTTTGCATAACTAACGTGAATTGAATGCGTTTCGATCAGTTTTAATCTAAAGAAAATAGTAGTAATAGTAGTAGTATTTTATTATTTATAATAATAATAGCTTGGCCTAAGCCGTTAGCTGTTTCCTTTTAAAGACTTAAATTAACAATTGATTTTTTCTATTTGGAAAATTTTTACATTTATATACTTCTAATAAAGAATGACGACTAGCAATCTTTACGTATCACAATACAATACAATTATAATAAGGATAGTTGCTTTGATTCATAACAATGCACCCTAGCAGATACTACCTGCAGCTCGTCACGAGATACCACGCCGTTCTCCCCTAGGAAACACTATTTTAAAATCTCTAATGAACTCCTGTCTATATTTGTACGCCTCCCTCAGATAAGAGATTAGAGCGGGCCAGTTGGATCCGTTCAGTAAGTCAAGCATTTCCGTTGTTTCTAGGGTCCATTTTCCGAGGTGCAGTGCACGGTGCTCACCTAATATCGGACATCGCGCCATGAAATGGGCTACGTCTTCTCTTTCATCCAGGTTGCATAGAGTGCATCGGCTTTCAGTCGTTCCATGTGGCATATAGTTGAGTCTGAGGACTTCAGTTCTTGCCCGGAAAATAAGCGATATTGCATATGTGTCCAAATCGTCTCTAAAGTAGTTTCTTTCATATAGGCTGAAACTGAGGCGCTTGTATGTTGACCGGGTGCCACTCTGTCTTGCGTGCCGTTCAAAATCATTTTTTTCTCCTTCGTCAATCCTCTGTAACAGTTCTATTTGCCATGTTTCCCAGGTTCTGCTGTTGTTTTCATAAGTTCTTATGTTGTTGTCTCTTGCCATAACATCCCATTCAAGGAAGAACTGTGATCTCTCAACCAAAAGTTGTTCGACTATAATTTTTGGGAGCCGTGAAGAGTCCATCAGCTTAGCTTTGCTAATATAGTTAAAGTGCAGCTGCAGGGTGTATTGGTACATTGTAGGTAGTCCTGTTTCTATGTATATGGCGTAATTTGGAGTATTTAGGGGCAGGTAAAAGATCTTTTTAATGTAGAAGCGAAGCAAAATATAAAGTCTAAATTTAGCTTAGCGCAAAAAAAAAACAACATATTTATTTAATTATGTCTGTACATAAGCCCATCGCCTGCCACATGAACGAAACAACAGCATGGAAAACACTTTTCGCAGACACTTATTGTGTTCTGCTATTTTGCAGACAGTTTTTTGGTGAGCGCTCGCTCAATAGTGTTTCTGTTAGAGGTCGCTAACAGACCGACTCGTTTGCTTTGCTCAACCGAAAACAAGTAACAGAAAATACATGAGGTGCGAGAAAAATGGTTCCGCTCAGTGAGAGACGGCTTATGCTGCATTTGTTTCTGCTTTTCAGTGAGGATGGACGCATGGAAAAAGTGTTAACACTTTTTTGGGAGCTATGGTTTAAACACAGGTATTTAATATGTATATCTTTATTTAGAATTGTTGAATTGCTTGGGTACATTTATTTTGGAGCTTAAAAAAGTAATTTATGATAATTTCAAGGAAAGTTCGATAAAACATAAAGGGTTCTCACCAGAGATCTGTACGAGTGCACTGCAACTAATAGTGCACTGCATACGTACTTGATATTTTTTCACCCGAGAGTAGAAAATACTCCAACAAAATGTCGCAGTCTTATACATACTCATGGCATATTCGCTCAACTTGCCACAAATACTGGCTCAGGCTCAGACGGAAAATATCTGAGTGTAGATTGGGGGTCTCAATCTCTCTTATGTCGCTCTCTCTTATGTCGCTCTCTCTCTTTGAACGTTCTCTCTTGATATTTCAAAAACCACTCAAGGGGTTTCAGTAACTTTTACACATACAATCAGTGCGAAAGCAAAAAATGATACGTACTCGAGAAAAAACAACCACCGAAATCACTGTCAAAACACCTAAATTCCACAAATTTGAATCCAGCTCACGCAGACACCCAGTCACAGAAATACTAATACGAAATTAGTGAGTATATGAACTGATTGAGTATACCCAAAACGCTTTTACAACGAGTATACTCGAGTCAAGAAAACAGGCACTCTTGCAGATCTCTGGTCCACACAAATCATGAAAAAATTAACAACGTAGACAATTTATACTATTTTAGATTCAAATCGCAATTTCATTTCAAAGACTGATTCGTAGAACAGAGATCGCCAATGTGAGCCAAGACGTTGCAATTAGCAAACTTAGAAACTATTGGTATACAGCGCTTCTAAAAGCTTCTTGCGACGAAAAATAATATAATTATTATTAATTAGACCTAGAAGTAATAAGTCATCTAAAGTCCAATTCTATAATTTCCCTAGAGTTAGTTAATTAAATTTAAACTACGCGCGCACATTCAAATCAGAGGCCGACGCGCCATAACAACAGCTGCAAATAAGCCGCCATGACAGCGATCGACCAACAGCTGACGATAGACCTATCGATCGACAGCGCAGTCGACGCCGACAGTGCCCAGCGGGCTATAAACGCAGAGCCCGAGCACACTAGCACTTCACTTTGTGCGCTGCATCGGTCGAGTCAACACCTTGGAGCAGCAGATCAAACAGTAAGTACCAACTACCAGCTCATCTCTGGGACACCCGTAGTGCGGTTTCCCAATTGGCTACGAAACGCTCCCCACCAAGGGGCCAATAGTGCGGTTTCCGAATCGGCTTTGGTCAGCTCCGGATGTGCGGTTTCCGAATAGGCATCTGTGTCTGGACGGACTCCCGGCAGCATAGCGCCGTCGCTTGCCCAGTCCGACTCCCACTGTGCGGTTTCCGAATCGGCGGTAGGCGAGCTACAGGTTGTGCGGTGTACGAATCGGCTTCCTGACCTGGTCCAACGAGATTGATGCACTGCATCCGGTAGGGTACAGCCACGGCACACGCGGGTACGCGCGGTCAAGCAAGTCTTTGAAACGGCTCCCGGTCACTGGGGTGGCTTCTACGACAAGCATCAAGTCAAACCAGGTAGGCCTCTGACCCGATCCCGCCAAGAGCGACGCACTGCATCCGGTGGAGGACAGCCACAGTGCTCGCGGGTACGCACGTTCCCACCAAGCAAGTCGGCCCGTTCTCCCAAGAACGACGCACTGCATCCGGCACAGCGACCCCGAGGTACGCAATCAAGCTAGCCCGAACGTGAAGGGCCACAACCACCAGCACCAAGAAGACATTGTAATAAATAAGAATACATATTCGATTACCCCTGTATAATCATTGGGTGGGTCAACGATTACAGCTAACAGAAGAGCCAAGTGTCCCAGAATCAAATAATATCTGTGACAAACCCCGGCATCGGCGAGCTACATCCGTGCCACAAGAAGAGGTCGTTACAGTGGCGCCCGAGCAGGGACCTTGGCCTTTTGTTTGAGCTAGTACCAGTGAATCGGTTACCCTGACCCCAGATATGGCAGAACTCGGAAAACTCCCAAGAAGTTGGGAATTCAACGGTAGCCAAACCCAGTTGGAAATATACGCCAAGAAAGTCACCTTCAAACCCAAGACACTACCTAAAGAACCGAGAGTAACAGGCCACAAAAGGGCAGCCAGAACCTCGAGACGCCAAATGTTTGGCATTTGCTGCTAGCCTGAGCCCTCCTACAAGTTCTTGGTCACGAAGCCCTCCTCAACGCTAGGCAACGCAAAGCCCTCCTCAACGCGAGGCATCACAAAGTCCCCTCCGAGCAACGCGAAGCCCGCATCGGAGGCAAGCAAGCCCCTAAAACGCGAGGCAACACAAAGCCCTCCTAAACGCGAGGCATCACAAAGCCCTTTTCAACGCGAGGCATCACGAAGCCCTCCTCAAATCGAGGCATCACGAAGCCCTCCTCAACTCGAGGCAACGCAAAGCATTCCCGTCTGTCCGTCCGTCTGTCTATCTGTCCGTATGAACGCAGAGATCTCAGCGATGATAAGAGATAGAGGTTTGACGTCTATGGGACAAAAACTTCTTAAAACTAACATCTCTGAGATCTGTTTGTTCATAAGGACGGATGGACAGAAGTACATGGCTATATTGACTCGGCTGTTGATGCTGATCAAGAATATATGTATTTTATAGGGTCGGAGATGCTTCCTTCTGCCTGTTGCATACTATTGCTTAAACTCAATAAACTCTGTGTGGCTCAGCGGCTAGTGTGCGCGACCGCTGTGCAAGAGGTCGTGGGTTCAATCCCGCCTAGGAAAATCTAATGAAAAGTTTTTTCTTTGAATAAACTTTCTCAGCCGATCACCCTTGCACTGCTGGTTGGCGCCTAATATCTTTAAAAATAGATCCCCTGAGCTTTGTAGTAATTAGCCATGCAAAAGCTTCTCAAACTGCCGTTCGGATTCGGCTTTAAGCTGCCAAGAGATTGAGAGCAGCTCGGCTTTGGCCCTTTGGGGCTGTGTCAAGTCATTTTTCATAACAATTCAGTGTTTCCAAAGGGACATCAGTTTGCTTTGCAGTTCGAATTTGACAATCAATGTAGAAAAAACTGTCTCTAGCTAAATCTGAGTTTTGGCAGATAATGCGCAAACGGGTCGATATGGCATTACAGGCCAAAAGTCTAAGCTGATCACTTCCATTTAAAAGCCGGAAGCTTAAGATAATGTTTGAGATGCTTTTACATGGCTACGTACTTCACAGCAGACGACAATGGCTGGGAAAGGTGACTGATTTTTTCAATCATTTGGTTTAGATCAGCGATGTTCAAGAAGAGCGAGGCCAAAAACGGTGAGTGTATTGGTGTGCGATATCTAAGCGACACAGGCCAGCTTAAGGGCAAAGAGAGCGCTGCTTACGCTCATATGCCCGACTTCGGCATACGCTCGGCTCGTGTGCGTGTAAATAGCCAATTGCGCTCAGCCCCTGGGGGCTATGGAAGAACATCGCTGATGTAGATGTTCCGAGGCGGCCTCATGCACAGTGGGCTCACACATTACCCGCTGCACCACTTGCGGACGGAACTTAAAAATAAAGATCAGCAATAGTCAAGAATTTTCCTACATAATATTTTAGCCATTGAATTTCAATGCATAAAGTAATTCGAGCTAAAAGCATGTAACTTTTTCCAAAATTCTACGGATTTCTCTAGTCTTATACCCTCAGTACTGAGGAACGGAGCAAAGGCCTTACCTAAATGTGGTGGAAAATGCTTACTCCGTTGCTTAACTAAGGGTATTTGTTCATCGCTTAGACTTACCTTAGCTGTACGGCCTTATCCTGATTAAATATGTGTGCGAGTGTGTTGCAAATTCAATTTTGCGCCTTATCAATCATTTACATAGAGAATGGAATTATTAAGCAATCCCCCCGGTTTGCCATACCCAAATCGTTGAGAATTGAAATTACACTTTTTAAATTTATCTATTTATTTATGTAACTTTATTGTTCCAAAAATGGTTGCATACATACTTTTACTTTTACTTTGACTTTTAGTTATGTTATTTCTAGGGATATTGTTTCTGGTTAAATAAGTAACAAAAAGTTTCTACTATACACAAATGCATTCTCATTGTTTTGACAAAAAACTTTTTTGTTGTTTTGGTTGAGTCAATGTTTTACGTGTTTGTATTTGTTTTATTTGTTTTATGCTAAACAAGTAAACTTTATTTTCTTTCAAGTCCAACTGGAGTGGCAGAAAGCAAATGGGGTGGAAAGTAGCAGGAGGCAGTCTGAAGTGACATGTGGGTTTATTTGGGATATTCAAATTTTGTTAATGATACGTTTACAGTGGCTCGTGGCTGGTGGGAGGTGGGTGGTTGTGGTTTTGTGTCAAAATGAAATTTGCCTTAGAACAGCACTGATATATATGTACATATAGTACTTAGCTAATCGGCTTAGCTGTGGCTGTTAGATTATGGTCTCATTCTTATTCCTATTACATGTTGGGTTTGATTTATTTTCGTTAGCTAAGCTGTTTAAGTTGCGTACATTTAGTCAGATTAAGGCTTAAAAGGAAAACTTGTAAAGTCTGAACTATTAAATAAATCACAGTATGTTTTAACTGTACTTTCTTAAAAATGGTTAACTAAGGCTAAAAGTTCGCCACTGAATTGGTGGAACTTGGGATTCGACATTTGATTGTAATAATTAAACTAACTAAAAACCAAAGAGTGACTGCGGAGTGTCTGCATATTTTATGTCCACCTTTGCTAACTAAGTGGCCTCCTCATCCATCTAAACTGTCTATTGCATGGGGTTCATACATACTCGTACATTATGTAATAGCAGCAGCACCCACTTTTTGCCAGTGTGCCGCCTGTGGAGCGGAAAAGTCTCGCGGAAATTACTAAATCGATACGTGGTGCTGCCGTTGTATGAGATTTTTATACTTGTTTCAAATGGCAAACGGCAATAATACTTCGTTCTGGTAGTAGGTAAACTTAAGTAAAATTCTCGTAAATAACCATCTTGCTTTGACACAAACGCCAAGTGTCAAATTGTAAAATGATTAAACGCAATTGCCCTCCCCGGGCAAGCCCAGAAATGGCAACCAAACCTTAGTAATAAAAAAAAATTAAACTAAACATTTATCTGCCCGGTTTTGAGAGACTTAAGGTGCAATTAACCACACCTAGCTGGAGCTGGAGCGTTGGCGTCTATGACTAGTTCGCTTAAGGTTAATGAATATGTTTCGAGTCCGCCTATCGCCTGATGGACATGGTGTTCGTAGGGAACTGTGGCTTTTGGCTGGTACTAAAGAACCTCTTGCAGGTCAATCGCCAAAAGGCAGCCCGAAAGTCCACACTGTAGAAGGCGTAGATGAACGGATTGATGGCACTGTTGAACCAACCCAGCCAGGTGAGTGCCTTGGCCAGCATGCGACTCACTTGATGGTCGGCCAGGAATGGTGTGATCAGATAGTAAACGAAAAACGGAAGCCAGCAGGCTATGAAACCGCCAACCACAATGCTGAGAGTTTGCGTCGTTTTGTTTTCCTTCTTCAGGGATGTAATGCGATTCGATAGAGATTTGCTATTGGTGGTGGCAGAGGACAGAGCTGTGGTTGCCGCCCCCACACACACTCCCGACGCCTGCTGCTGCTGCTGGTGGTGATGATGTTGATGTAGGTGGCTACGCCGGTCGCGGTCACCAAAGTGCGAGTGCCGAAAGCTGTGTGTACGCGGCTGCCATTGTGCATCCAATAGACCGCTGGCCGGACCTATGCCACTTGTCATTGTGGTAATGGTTGTCGATGTGGTCGATGTACGCTTTAAGGAGGATGGTCGGGTTAGCTCATAGCAACCGTTCTTCCCACTGCCACTTTGAGTGGATGGCAAGGCCAGCAAGGACTGACAATGAGTATTAATACCACCTGCTGCTTCCTCTGCTGCTGCTGCTGCAGCTGGTGCGGGTGAGGCAGTCACCCCAAGGCCAACGTCGCTATCGCTTAGCATAATTTCATGCAGCTCCTTGGCCATGTTCTGATTGGAAAATGTACGCGTTGCGGCCGGTTTGTGTCTCTGACCAGAGCTGTGGTCCTGCTCGGAAAACTCGTTTTCCACATCAGCTGCAGTATAGCGCTTAAATTTCTGTAAATACGGAAAAAAAAGATAATTTCAGAATATGGTCAAATTGTGCGTGTGATTGTGAGAGTTTTCGAAAGGTAATATGTTCGCTTAAATTGGTAATTTAAAAAAAAAATCATATATTTATATATACCAAGTTCGAGTACCCTTTTAATTTTACTTAAGTTGTCCCCCAACAACCATTTTAGAAAGTTCAAAAAGTTTAACATGCCACACATATCGCACCTTGGATATTATATACTGAAACTTTAGATTAAAATGTGAAAAATGTTTAAAAACTTGTATGTAATATTTTTATATGAAGGGCGGAGAGATGGAGGCAAATGGTGGTTACAGAACAAAAAAAGGGGGGGGTAAATGCACCCCAACCCCCATTTAAAAAAACCCTTAATCCTAAAATAATTTAAAAATTTGCTTATGTTAATTAACGGAGCATTAACAATAATGTAAATATATTAATATTTTGGTCGTATATCGTACAATTGTCCAATATAATTATTTATCTTTTACGGTTGTGTATTTTCTCTCCCGAATCTTACTATGAAAAAATGTATTTTATAGATAATGCTTTATTGCAAAAATATTTTTATCTAAAAATTAAAAATAATTATTAGTTAATCAACAATCTTGATCTGTGGACAATATATATTCTGCTTTAGCCATTTTAAAATCAGTATGATATAATTTTTTATTTCGCTTTTTATTTTTAATTTTTTTTTATAAATTAGATATGATATTTTTTTTTAAATGTTAATATAAAAGAGATTTAGAAGGACTAGTGGACGGTCAGAGGGGCAGACGGAAATGGTTTTTTGATTTGGAAGAGATAAAAATTATTTTATTTTTTAGGTGGTTTTTTCTCCCCCACAAACACACACAGAAGGAAGCATCACAGCATCAACGCACAGTTCTCAAAGATGGTAAGATATTGAGGTTCGACATGTATGGTACAGGCAGATCAACTTTATTTTCAATTTTTCCAGAAATGTACTCCTCGCTGTAATGGCATCGTTTCCTTTTTTAATACCCTGTTCCCACTAAAAATGGGAAAAGGGGGATCATGAAGTTGTGCAAAAGTATGTTACAGATAGAAGGAAACATTTGCGACACTATAAAGTATATATATTCTTAGTCAGCATCAAGAGCCGAGTCGATTTAGCCATGTACGTCTGTCCGTCCGACTGTCCGTCTATCCGTATGAACGCGTTGATCTCAGAGTCTTTAAGAGACAGAGCTAGAGGTTATACACCTACGCCTATCGAGTTTGTTTCAGACTTAGAAAACTTCTACCCCTCCCCTATTTAAGCGCAAAAAACTGCCAGAGCCACAATTTTTAAGAGACTTGCATATGTCAAGTAAGGTCCAATATCTATCTATTCTGACACTGTGTGTGTACGTGTGAGTGTGTGTGTATGTAAATGAAAACACACGAAATCAAGGAAACAGGGTTATTTGGAGTCGGGGCACTCGACTTCACCTCTCTTACTTGTTATACTCTGTACCAGAGGTACACAGAGTATATTAAGTTTGTGCAAAAGTATGTAACAGGCAGAAGGAAGCATCTCCGACCCTATTAAGTATATATATTCTTGATCAGCAACAGCCGAGTCGACTTAGCCAAGTCCGTCTGTCCGTCCGTCTGTCTGCTTTTGTCTGTCCCTGTCGTATGAACAAACAGATCTCAGAGATGGTAAGAGACAGAGGTTTGACATGTATGGGACATATGCTTCTTATACTTACAGGCAGATTTAGTTTATTTTTCATTTTGGCCACGCCCCCTCGCACCCTCCCAAATTGGAAAAAACGTCATAACTCCCACAGTTTTATATATAGAAGGTTCGTTCCCTCTAGACATATTTAGTAATCAGGATTATTTATCGAACGACAAAAGAATGGTAAAGATCGGATGAACGGTTGTCGAGTTATAAGGAAAACAATCAATTATGGGCAGCACCGGTCGCAAAGGTGATGGATAGCCCTTCACAGGTACAGAGTAAGCTATATTCGGGCTTGACCGGCTTTCTTTCTTGTTATACACTTGAAAAGAGCATTATCATTTTGCGCAGAAGTTTGGAATGCATAGAAGGAAGCATCTCCGACCACATAAAGTATATATATTCTTGATCAGCACGACAAGCTGAGTCGATTGAGCTTTGTTCGTTCGTCTGTCAGTCTGTCTGTTTCTAAGCAAAGTTGTCTCTCAGTTTTGAAGCTATCGAGCTGAAATTTTTTGCATAGAGTCATGTCTTAGCTGCACACTGCACATATGACGGAACCGCAAAAATCGGATGGTCACTTCTTGTAGCTGCCATACAATTTTTTTTTAAATATTTTTTATCTAATATCCCGATGAATTAATTCATTGGTCACAAAATTAAGTCAGTGGCCACTAAAGTTTCAAGTGTATTTAAACTTCGGCACAGACGAAGTTAGCTTTGCTTTCTCGCTTGCACGAGATTTTGCCATCCGGGTCAGTGTTGCCAACTTAGCTATGTTCCACCAGATCTTCTTATTCTTTGGCCTGATGATAGCATCACTACCGTTTTCCGGTCTTCGCCGCTGCAACTAATGCTCGCCATTCGCCTCTGACCCGAACGACCTCCCACCAGGAGGGCACACCCAGCTTCGAAATATCTTTCTGCACCTGGTCGACCCATCTCATCTTCGGTCCGCGGTAATTGGCGCAAACTGCAGAGTCTACCTTTTTAAATATTGGACAGAGTACACTTAGATTCCAATCTTCGGGCATGCTTTCTTCGGATCATATTCTCCATAGGTGCATGCACCTTACCAGCTCCTCACCGCCAGCATTGAACACTTCAGCGGGCAGCTCATCAGCGCCAATAGATTTGATATTTTTATACCCTTGCAAAGGGTATTATAAAATTGTCCGGATGTTTGTAACGCATAGAAGGAAGCATCTCCGACCACATAAAGTATATATATTCTTGATCAGCACGACGAGCTGAGTTGATTTAGCCCTGTCCGTCTGTCCGTCTGCACAAAGTCTTTTGGTACAAATACGCTGCACATTTGTCGGAACCGGCCGGATCGGATGAGTATAGCATATAGCTGCCATAGGAACGATCGGTTGAAAAACTAGTCTTAAAGAGAAAAACTTTTTTGTTTTTAATGGAAATGCCTCCAAAGTACGTATTTCTTAGTTTACTATCCCTTCCCATGATTTCACTAAGCTTGATCGAAAGGAAGACTATAGCTTATAGCTCCCATAGGAACGATCGGTCGAAAAACTAGTTCGAGTGAAGAAAACTTTTTGTTTTTAATGAAATCGTCCTTTTTATTGGCATACACTTATTTTATATACTTTTACACAATTCTACAAAGTTTGGTCGAAATCGGATGACTATAGCATATAGCTCCCATAGGAACGATCGGTCGAAAAACTAGCTCGAGTGAGGAAAACTTTTTTGTTTTTAATGAAAACGTCCTTATCATTGGCATAAACTTATTTTATATATTTGTTCACAATTCAACAAAGTTTGGTCGAAATCGGATTACTATAGCATATAGCTCCCATAGGAACGATCGGTCGGAAAACTAGTTCTAGTAAGAACATTTTTTTAGTTTTAATGAAAATGTCCATATCATTGGCTTACACTTATTTTATGTACTTTTCCACAATTCTACAAAGTTTGGTTGAAATCGGATGACTATAGCATATAGCTTCCATAGGAACGACCGGTCGAAAAACAAGTGCGAGTGACTAAAACTTTGTTGTTTTAAATGAAAACATCCTTTTTATTGGCATTTTCTTTTTTTTTATACTTTAACACATTTCTACAAAGTTTTATCAAGATCGAATGACTATAGCATATAGCTGCAGTATGAATGATCTGTCGAAAAAGAAGTTCTAGGGAGAAAAACTTTTTTGTTATAAATGGGATTGCCTCCAAATTTCGTAATTAACAGTGTATTATGCTTTCCATGATTTCACCAAGTTTGGTCGAAATCAGACATCTATATCCCATAGAAAAGTAAGGTCAAAAAAGTAGTCTTAGTAAGAAAAACTTTTTTGTTTTCCTAGAAGCTGCAAGGGTATACAAAACTTCGGCCGAGCCGAAGTTAACTTTCCCCTATCCGTTTCTTTTAAATGCTTAAGACAGACCCGTCTAGGCCAGCCCATAACCTCCCGTCGCCGATGTTAGTCGTGCTTTTCGCACATACGCGAGCCTAATGAATTCTAACTTTTGATTGTGTGAATCGGTGATCATTGAAAAGTAAGTAAGTATATCTCTTTCGCTAGTAAGCCAATTTTTTTGTCCTCAAACTACATTTGGCAGGGTGTGTCTTAAATGACTTTGACATCCGCAGAGGTCGACACAATAGACAACCCGAAATTGATCAACGCAGGATGGTTTAAGTGATTAAATTTTCCATTTTCTTGCTGTCAATGAAGAATTTTACTTAAGAGATTAATTGCATAATTTTGGTGAAGCTGCTAGTAACCTAAATGGTCAATGTTGTTCTAAGGCAGTTGCTTGTACAAAAATGCCCATAATCCGTGAACCAAGACATCGTTTGTGAAATTGAAAACGCTGTTTGGTCTATTTTTCCGTTTACTTCATGATCTATATGGAGTAGTTCGTGGGTAAATCTTAAAATGGTACTTCTGCTCGCGGTTCTTTGGCTGACGAGTACCATCTCTTAGGGACATGCAATGGTCCATTGTCAATTTAGTTTTTAACAAAACTCTACCGCTCGGTTTTAAATCTATTCAAGCATTTAGGTTTGACCCCTTCAGGAGGTACCTTAACCATTTGTACGATAAACGAGATTTCTTGTTATTATGTTTCGAATGACCCTGTCCGTGTTTAATGAATTTTGTAGATTTTTATCTTGAAGCATTAATAATTAATTTGAAATGGTTCTCGCTTTGTGTTGCTAGTACAACAGTACCCATAGAACGCGAACCTAGGCTATAATTGAAAAACTGGGTATGAGGTGAAGTCCCTTCTATCAGAATTTAAGGGTCTCATCCGGGTTTTTTTTAGTAACGTACTGTGTTATAAATAGTCAATTTAGCCATTTTTGAGCATCAACAGTTGGCCACACTGATCCGGGCTTTACTTTGACAAGTCTCTGTGTAACTTTGGTGTCTTCAATGGACTTCAAAAATTCCTATAATTTCCTCAATCGAATATGACAGTATGGTCTAATTCTAGTAATATTGTGATAAATAAAGAATTGGCTATGCCATACCTTGTTCTCATCTTGAATTTAGATTTGTTTTATAATTAATAAGAATAAATTCCAGACTTGTGAAAATATACTAAAACTAAGTCAATTTTTTTACACTTTCTTTACCTTTGGACACATGCTTGCAAGGCAAAAAAGCCAACTGAATAGTTGCGGTGGTTTCTATTCCTTTAGCTACACTGCCAATTGAAATATGAGAAATCATGTGCTTTCTAGCGAAGTTGTTTGTACATGAATTGCCTTTTTAAAGCCATAACTATTTTAAGTGGAATAATTTTAAAAGCCCAAGTTGATGCATGTAGTATAAGAAAAGAAACGTTATACTTGGGTGATGCAAAGCCCAACATTTTCACCTGAGAGTACATATAAATGCTAAATAATATACTAAACAATTAAATACCAATTTCTTAAAACCCCAGAAGAGGCGCCATTGATAAGCTTAGGTTATCTCTTAAATAACATTCCTTAGAGCACATATAAAATTTGTATAAGAATATAAATAGAAAATTAAAATATGAAATGCTGCCAGTTTCTATTTCTGTATCTTAGCTTAAATGATAATTTCCTCCTTCTTTCCTATTAGATGGTCATTCATTGAAATTGTTTGTATTCGAATGCATTTAAATCTGGCATTCGTAGTTACTTACATTCATACATATGTAATTTGAATAGAACTGAGTTGTAAAAAATCTGTGTAAGCCACTAGCGTATGGGAATTATGGATGAACGTGCCCTTCGTACACTGCACATGTGTGCACTTACTCTACAGTCACACACACAGACACACATGGCGTATACAAAGAGTGTTTGTTTGTGCACATTGCAAACATTTTGGTGTATATTTTGTTCTTGGCCTTAGCTTACCTTGTTGTGAACACTGATGTCGGTCATATTGTCGTGCCTCGATGCAATAACACAAGAAATTCTTGCATAAACATAAATCATAACTGCCATTGGTATAAAGAATGAACCCATCGCCGAGAAGATGACATAGCCTTCATTTTGGTTGTAGCGACACTCTCTGAGGTCGCGTCGTCCAGGCTCGTACCTGTGTGCGGCAAATGGACGATGGTTTGAAAAAGATTTGCAAATATTTGAGTTGAAGCGTTACTCACCAGCCCAGCATGGGTGGACAGGTAATGGCCAAAGCCAACAGCCAAACGATTAGTATCATTATTAAGGCCAAGCGTTTCGATCGCCGTTTACGTGAGTAAGTCAGAGGCCTGGTGACAGCCAGATATCTACAAAATTATGACAAAAATCTTTCAGCTCACGTTTCTGCATTAGCTGCCTCAGTCTCCCTTAATACCTGTCGACGCTGATGGCACATAAACTTAAAATCGAGGCTGTACAAAGCAGCACATCCAGGGATATCCAAATATCGCATAGGATCCAACCCAACTGCCAGGAGCCTGCAAAGGACAAACACACACAAAAAAAAATTAAAAATTCTAGTCCAAAGTCAATTTAATTAGCAACAGTTTTAAGCTTGCCCAACGCAAAGTGCAAAATATAAATAGCTCCTAAGAAGTGAGAGAAGCGAGGGAGAGCGTCCGGCCACGTCTCCCCTGGCATTGTGTGACTTGCACAGTAAATAATCAAAAAACGTAAAAAAAAAGGAAAATGCCAACGAGTTTTCTTGTTACACAAAAGCCTCTTTAGTGGTTGACATTTCCAGGTCCTTTAATATATTTGTACTCCTCAAGTGCAGCTGAGTCGCTGGGGGATTTGTCAACCGATTAATTTTTTAATCAAGTACTTCAAACTGTAACAATATTGTTTTAATAAGACTGGCTACTACAAATTACACGCCTCTTGGGCTCATTGCGAAACAATTTTAAGCCCCCTCAAACACGAGCCAACTGTAACATTTCTTAAATAATTTTGCGAAATATTCAAAAAAAATTTCATGGATTTTAAAGTACTGCAAAGAAATGAAAGAAATTCCTGCTCCGCGAATTCGCTGTAAGTAAAAGAGGCTTAAGCGTGTCCGCCTTCGACAAGCAAATCTTTTTATCAGGAATTTTTTCCATAAATTGTTGCCTACTTTTTTGGCTCGCACACACTTACCAATGAGATGCACAGCCACCGCCGGTGGCATAACGAAAATCCCCACAAGCAAATCCGCCACCGCCAAACTCATCACAAAACAATTGGTTATTGTACGTAAACGGCGAGTCGTTAGTATGGCCAATATGACAAGTGTATTCCCAATTACGGTGAGCACAATGAACATCGAGAATACCGCAATCAGGCAGATGCCTTGCCACGATAAAATCAGATCATAGAAGTGCACCCACTCAGTCGCTGCCGCAGACTCATTGTAGTAGTTGAGACTGGTTGTTGAGTCTGGTGGCAGTTGTAGTGTCGGTGCAATGCTCGCCCCATCCACATCCAGGCTTGTCGTGTCATTTGGTCGTGATAATTGCGTTCCACTTGTTGTGGTCGAGCGGTTAACCGTGCTGTTCAAATCCTCATAAACAATGGAAATGTTCTCCTGCACCCCAAAACCGCCGCCTGTGGCCAGAGATGAAGCAGCCACATACATCAGGGACGGATAAATGACGCTTAAATTATTCAGCTGCAAGTTGACAGCCATTGATGTTGCTGTTCGGTTCTGCTGTTGTGTTCCTTGTTCCTCTTGTTTTTTATTTGGTAGTCAATGGTCTTGCCAGAGTGCGTTGGGAGTATTAACATCTCCTAAACCGTTTTCCAAAGCTGCTGTTGCTGTGTTCGTCTGTGCGCTGGGAAGTTAACTACGCCATCAAATTTGAGTGGTGCTGGCTTTGTCATTTTATGCGTTTTGTTTGCTGCCTGCAACAAATGGAAAAAGCTTTTATTGTCTTTGAACTTAAATGAGAAAAATATGGAAAAATGAAGTTTGCTACATACACATTGTAGTTAAGTGTATAAAAACAGTGATATCATTTCAATTCTAGTTGCAAAGCAATTGCACTAGTAACATTAAGAACTTTGCTGACTTAACAGCATTTAAATTGAAAATAAAGGAAAGCATTTTTACATAGGGACGCATAACACTAGGCAACATCCTATATGTACACTAGAGCGGATCTCAAAACGGCAAAATGGTAAAAAGTAGGTCTGTGTGGTCCAGATGTTTGCAACGCATTGAAGGAAGCTTCTCCCACCACATTAAGTATATATATATTCTTGATCAGCACGATGAGCTGAGTTGATTGAGCCATGTCGGTCTGTCCCTCCGTGTGCCCGTCAGTTTCTATGCTATCGCCTTCGTCAGTTTTAAAGCTATCTTGACCAAACTTTGAACGAAGTCTTTTAGTACAAATATGCTGCACATTTGTCGGAACCGGCCGGATCGGATGACTATAGCATATAGCTGTCACAGGAACGATCGGTCGAAAAACCTGTTTTAGTGAGAAAAACTTTTTTGTTTTCAATGGAAACGTCCTTATCATTGGGCGCATGGTGGAACTAACAAAGTGAAGCCGTCTGAGACAGCACGTCTGAGACAGAATCATCTGACAGCACATATAAAGACTGCGGTTCGCAAACAGAGTTCGTACTTATTATAAGTGTGTGAGTATGCAGGTATATTTATTATTTTAATTTTTCATATTAAAGACGGGAAAATATACTGTCGACTGCACATCTGGAGATATTCAGATTTAATAAGAAAATTTGAAATCACGAGAAATCTTTTAGAGAGGTCCAAAAAGTAACTCTTTCTACGATTTTTTCGGAAAAGTAGCTGATGGAGCTCGGTAGACATTTCATACGGCTTCTGTCTGCATGCTGCTGATCCTCGAGCATACAATCATTTGTATGAAAAAGACTTTCCTTTGCCTAGCCTCACAGCACTCCAAAGGAGGATGCGTATGGAACTTTGGATGCTGTCATCGGGCTAATGGAGATAAGCGTCGAGATAAGCGAGGACGAAAACTTGTGTGTGCTACTCTTTGATGAAAAGAAAGTTGTTTCGACATATGAGTACAGCTCATCATCAGACATTGAAGAAGCCGCCCGTCTTCTTTGATTTTGACTGTCGAATTGTTCATATAATTTGTTTGTGAACTTTGTTCCTACTGTTTAATTGTTCAGTTATATGTTTATTGTATAGTATGCTAGTAAAAAAAATTGCGTAACATTTTAATTTATGCCATCAAATTTTTTTTTCAAAATTTCATTTTGTCTTCTTGAAAATAGTTCAAATATAACTGCCAAAATATAACGTACAAAATAAACAAACAAAGCAAGCCATCTTCTATCTATCAAATGTGATGCTATCTCCGTCTATCACTTAGGCATTGGGCGCATTCAGCAGATAAATCCGATTTACGATTTATGATTTACGATTGCCGATTTTACCTGCTGAATGAAGTGATTGCCGATTGCGATTGGTAAATTTAACAATCATGATTGTTGAAAACCAATCCAACAAAAAGTATGTTTGGTAACCGATTGCTAAATCAGTCTACCTTTGTGCAATGATTCACATAAAATTGTATTTTTATTGTCCGTAAATATTAAATTCTATTTGTGTAAGGGATGTTTTTTAACAAAAAAGTTCAAAAGCCACAGAATTTCAATTAATGCCATTCAGCAGAGAATCAGTAATCAGTAAGCGTAAATCGGATTTGTCTGCTGAATGCGCTTATTGATAGACTGGCCCTCAGCATATGCTGACGGCTTCACCTTGTTAATTCCACCATGATTGGGCGTATTCAGCAGATAAATCCGATTTACGATTTCTGATTTATGATTGCTGATTTTACCTGCTGAATACAGTGATTACCTATTGCGATTGATAAATTTGACAAACATGATTGCTAAGATGGAATCATACAAAATGAATGATTGGTGAGACCGTTTTCCGATTGCACGGTCAGCTGTTACCCCTAAAACTGAAAAAGTCCTCAAAAATTGTGCATAAAATGAGTTGTGGAATCAATAAATTAATTGGGACGGTCTTTTGTGAGGATGACTTTAATATGGGTGTAATTGCTGATCTGGTGAATGAGCAACTCTTTCGTCGCCGCTATTGGGGATATCGAAAAATCAAAAAGAATCGCATTGGCTCTAAATCATTCTATGAGGATGCAGTTCCCAGGTACAGAATGTACCAATTCAAGAAGCATTTTAAGTTGTCACGCACAACTTTTGAGGTATATATATGAAATATGTTTTATGCATAATAATAGAATTCTGTTAACTTTGAGTTTTCCAGGTACTTCTTGGTGTAACAGCAAAAGCAACGGCACTAACTTAGAATGAAACAATTGCAAATGTATGTTTTCCAAAGTAGATGCGATTAAAGCAGGAATCTTCCTCGTCTGTTGGCGATCGATTCGACATTCCAACAAGTTCAGGCTACCAAATATTTTACAACACAACAGGGACTCTATCGAGGCTAATTCCTTCATATGTAAATTGACCAAATGACTCCCAGCAAGCTTTTACAGCACAAATATTTGAACAAAAATCGCATGGAGTCCCAGGAGCGATTGGTGCTATTGATGGTTGCCATATATCTATTAAGCAACCTGTAGGAAATGCTCATACTAAGGCAAATGCTTTTGTTGGGATATTCCGCGTATCCCTTGAGCATTAATTTGTTAACCCCATATCGCTATAATAGACATCTAACCAGGGGACCAAATTAGATACAGAATAAAATTTTCTTCAATACGGTTTGTTATTGAACGGGCGTTTGCCTTGCTTAAAGGGAAATTTCGTAGATTGAAGTATCTAGATGTGCAATCGCCAGAAGTTGCAACATCGATACTAAGCGCTTATTGCATGCTGCACAATTTAATCATAATGAAGAACGATACAGCTAAAATGGTTTGGCAGCCAGCAAACCGTCGCGACTGTTCCGTCTTCAGCGAGAATCCGAATGCTAATATTATAACTTAAATTAAAGTTGCTTTACCCAAAATTAAATTAAATTTTAAAAACAACTAAACCCCCCCGTTGTTTGATATTTTTTTTTGTCTAATTACTACAAAGCTGGCGCCAACAGCAGAGAGGGGTGACCGGGTGTAAAGTTTATTCAAAGAAAAAATTTTCACTAGATGTTCCGAAGCGGAATCGAACCCACGACCTTGTGCACAGCGGTTGCGCACACTAGCCGCTGAGCCACGGGGTTTAGAATCGTTGAATGCAAACATCTCTTAAAATAATGAAAATGGATGTTGATTTCAAATAAACTTATCATTTGTGTAACGTACGAACGGCATCAATTCAACCAAATTCTTTGTAAAATCAAACTAGTCAAATTTTTTGTTCATGATTTTAAAGTACTCTACAAGCGCTATGTACCATTATGTTCAGATGAATGACATATTGCTTAAATTGTAGCGTACGTAATGCTAGAAATGGCCATATCGGTCAGCTTTTGAAATAACTTCAATAACACTGCACAGTGGGGAATATTTCAATTTTTAAGATTTTTCACATTTTTGTTTTGCAAAATAGTTCTCAGAATAGTACTTCAGATAGAATCAAAAGAAACATTTTTTTTTTTGGGGCAACCCTGCGATCTTACCACGCGGCAAAAGTTTTCGGATTGAGAGATCGAAAGTTGTAAAATTGTGTGTTAAGTATGCGAGCCCGTCCTGAACGTAATTTTTCATCAAAAACAAGCCGGGAAAATGGCTAACATTCGTACAGGTATGTAGAACAAGTGTTCTGTATTAGTTTGTCAAATCAATAACTGTGGATTTTCTTTTGCCTAATGTTTTGATCACATGTTGTTGCAGTAAATTTTTACATATGTGTTTGCGTTTCCTGTAAAACTACTCACGCTGCTTGTGACCTCGTGCGGACTTTTATGTGGCATGGTATTAAGAGAAGTGTATTAAATCAAATGCTTACAGTGCTGCTTGCCCAATCTTGCCCGTTTTCTCAAAAACTTCATTTTACAGAAAAGTTCTAGTTTAGTCGGTAAGATGATTGGAGTAGCAATGGACGTCACTCAGATGCAGTGTTTCCATCCATTTTGAAAGAAATTGACGAAACTGATTGTAGAGAGTCACAAATAAATGAAACAAAAAAAAAATCCGAAAATTTTTTGGCCACATCAAAATATGCAATATAAGGCTGCAAGCATGAAAAAAATTTTTTTTTCTCAAAATGGCTTGATTTTAATGTAATCATCGAAAATGAGAAAATAAATGAATATATGAAAAAAAAATATATTTTTACATATATCTTCTTTTATTTTGTTTGCAAAAAACGGATAAAAAGGGCGGATTGGGGTGAAGGCCTAGCCCAATCAACAATAAATTTTTTCCGAAATTATATTTTGATCTAAGCACTATTCGTGCCAAATATGAATAACATATATTAACATTCAGAGTTTATGCCAAAAAAATCGAAAAATTCCCCACTGTGCACTGGTGAAATCGTAATTTTATTAATTGTTGAAGAATTCGGGACAGTTCCGAGTTGCGAAAACGAGTGGAATTGCCGAAAATCGAGTTGGTTGCTGTTTCGAACTCCGCAAATCGACAAGAATTGTCGTTTTCAAAACGTGCGCTAAGAGTCAGCGGAATTAAAATTAATTGCTATTTAAAGCATCAGAAACACTTCCCCAAAATTGTTAACAAAAAATTCGAAATTAGTTGAATATTTTTAAGATTGCTTAACATCATTACTTAAACTGTTTAAAGTTGAAGTTTAATTTAATAGAATTTTTTTAATAAACATCTATAAAATATTGCATGAATAACAAAAAACGAGCGGCCGTGACCAAACCAAGCTGTTCTGAATTTCACTTTATTATTTAGCCGATTTCGACCTTCAATCGACGGCTGCTAGGGTTGCTTTATATGAATTTATGTAATGAGACAGCACTTTTTCTATTTCATTCAGCAATGTTTAACCATATTTGATATGACATATTCAAATGTAACATTTAAATATTGGTTTAAGTGAAAATAAAAGGTTTTAAAAAGTAAATAAGAGCTTGGTAAATTTTAATTGTTAAGATGATGACAACTCTGGCTGCTGTCGATATACACAAACACACTTTCAGGCCAGCTAGCGAGCTGTTTTCGAAACCGAGTAAGCAAATCGTTCGGAATTGGGAACAGCAAATAGTAAAACGTTCGTTTTCGTTTCGTTTTAGCTTTTTGAAAACGATCGGAATTCGGAACAGGCCTGATTAATAAGAAATCACAATCATTTTTTCGCTATAGTTTGCTTTCCTCCATTTTTAATATGAATTTGTATAGTACTTTCATTTTTTAACATAACAAGCGGAAAACATAATCGATACTTTAAACTTTTAGGGCCTTCACGTCAAATTGGTTATCGCGTAATCAGTTAAGAAATTAAAATTAATCTTCAGCTGTCGTGAACACACTTATGTGGGGCTATAAAAATGAGACAAGAATATTTAAAATTAATGCTGTCAACTTGTCCAGAAATTTTCTTTATTACTTGATAAGAAATTTGAATTGAAAACCATATATAATATTGATAGAAAGGCAATAAATACTGGACTTGAATTTAGTAGACTTGTAGTTATTTAATTTTATATACATAATTTATTGATTGAGGAAAACTTAAATAAATGTGTTAATTAAAACTTTTCAAAGATCTGCCTGAAATCGCATTTCTTTAATTTACCCTTATATGACTTGGACCGCAGACTACATAGCATAAGCTTTTTTTACCTGGAACTTTATGCAATTCGGATACAGAGATTTTTATGGCTACATTGTACACAGAATGTCTTGTCTTGTCCTCGAAAGTTCTCGAAACTTTGCATCAAATTGCATTTATTTACAAGATTAAATCAGCAGACCAGACCTTTCAATGGATATTTGTGTATAAAATTGCTGTCACAGACTAACTTGCAACTTGCATTGACAGTTCGTAATCAACATTTCGGTAAACCACTTTTTTTTAATCACTAGATTTTTATGAATGGATCCAAAACTTGTATGTTAACTGAGATTAAATATATTGACATTTTACCTAGGAACGTTTAACTGTTACCGCGCTGACGACTAATTGCTAACTGACTGGAAGTATGTGAAATTGCAGATTGCCCGGCAAGGGCCCAGGTAGCGTCGACAGTATTTGGCATTTCTGTTGACAATAATTTGGCATTAAATTTTTATTTATTTACCGTCTGATAGTGTGAGTCGTATTCCGTGGGCCCTCCAGATTGCGATTGCCTACGTACATGTACATACCCGTACGCATACATACATTCATTCCGATGTATGTGGAGGGGGCGATAACCAAATTAAAGCTGATATCACGATAGACAAGGTGGCGTTAGGTAAATACATAAAAAGGAGTATGAGTAAGACCCAAAAACAAAAAAAGCCTATTTATACGCGTTCATATTTTTTTTGGTTTTTTGCCATTTGACATTATTACTTTTTTATGTTTTGCATTTTGTTTTTAAGCACACACGTCAAATGGCCATAAAATTGCTTATCGCTCACATGATACAAATCGGAGGGATTTCTGCATTTATGCAGATATCACAATTTTTGTGTCTGAAAATAAATGTTGATATGAAAAGTGGACAAATTATGTGCCAAGCATTTGCTAAAAATGTCACCGCTTCAATTTCTCGGAATTCCTGGCGAATGACCGTTAATGTGTCAGTACTTAAGATAGCCTATAACGGCTTGAGTTCGTGTTGCTTAATTAATTAGCCCATAGAAATTTCAAGTATGCAATTTGAGCCATTAAAAAAGCCGCGCACTCTTCTTCTACTTTTGGTTAGGGGAATAAAAATAGATTTATGAACTCATGCGAATCAAGTGAACGTCAGTTTTTTTTTAGGCCATAATTCCAAGCAGAAGCATTGGGTCTCGGGCAATCGGTAATAAAAACGTTTGAGAGTTAGCAAACTTGAACTTGATATGGCTATCAGGTAGCCTTTGGCACGTGGATCTTTTGTGAGTCTTATTAAAGAAAGTAAAATGTTCATTTGACAGCAAAAATTTACCGATAACACAAACAAATATTTAATTTTTGTACCAGTACTTAAACAAATCTGAATCAGCCCTGATTTGGAAGAGCTTGTATAGAACAATTATGACTGCCTTTGCATTCTTTTCAGTCATGAATTTAACAATGCATCCCTGCAGGGATGCAAACCGGTTCTGAACGGAACCGGTTTTGAACCGAACCGCTTATTCAAGCTGGTAAACCGAACCGCAAACCAAACCGGCTTCCTTTCGAAAACAAGAAAGTCGGTTCGGTTCGGTTCAGTTCTCTGAAGTGTATTAAGATGTGATTCACTTTTCTTTAGCCAATGATACTTATTTATTTGGGAATTTGAATCTACATTCCTAGCGATGCCGGATCAATAAAACCTTTAAGGATGTCTTGATTTCTTAATATACCTTTCTAAATCTGCATTCTTTTTTTGTCCTCTAGTGGACAATTCAGTGGTTCAGTCTTTATTATAAATTCAATAAAAGCCAGTTTCTGTTTTTGCAAATAGCCCCGATCTTTCCTAAAATCTGCGCGGAAACGAATTCGCAACGCACTTTATGTTCTTGGATGCCAAAAATCTCTAAAATCTCAACCCTTAAAGCCCATCCTTAAGTTTAACGATCAAATATTTTCATAATTATATATAAAAGAAATGACAGAAACTTATTTCTAGGATTGCCCTTATTCCCGCCGAACATAAACCCATAAGGATTTTGCTTTAGTCTGTTCAAAAATCAATTCAGACTTTCGATGGTAAGGCAGTTCAAAAGTTGTCAAAAACTCTTTTCTGTTCAAGGATCGTTTTTAATTTGTCCGAGTCTCAAGCCCTAAGCCATTTCTTAAGTATAAAGACCCAGTTTGCTCTAAAGACTACGCGAAAAGATATTTTTTCGAAATTTCGAAGGAAAAGCAGTCCGATAATGTTAGAAACTCCATTATTTTTTTGGATCACCCTTTATTTCACCTTATGTCAACTCTTAAAGCCTTTTGTAGAGTAAAACGTTGCAATTTACCCTGAAAATCTTCTCGGAAAGTCATTTTCTTAGAATTTTGAAGTTGCGGCAAGTCAGAAACTTCTTTTTGTTCTAAGATAACCCTTCAATCCACCAAACGCTAACCCTTTAAGCCCATTGTGAAGTCTAACATTCAAAAATATCCTTAAATCTGTTCAGAAAGTAATTGTTTTGAACTTTTGAAGCAGCAGAAGTTTGAAAAACTATAAACCTATGTGGGACATACAATTTGATGAAAAATAAAGTTGGATCGAACACATTATAAAGTACTAGTTCTGGTTTTAAGAGGTTATACACCCTCGGTTAGTGATTGAATCAACTCTATTTGGTCTAACTAATCTTTACATATTTAAAATTTTCCCAGTGAAAGTTATTTTATATCGAAAAACTTTTTAAAATATTAAAGCTCACCTATTGCGTGTTTTCTCCGAACTTTTGCTTCAATATTTGAAAAATAATGATTTCTAAAGTGATATGTGACTTTTAAACGTTTCGATACTGAATTCCTAGAGAATTGGAAAGTATGAATAGTTGGATGTGCTTGCTTCGTCCATAATGATATCGTTTTAATAGAGGCTCGACAGACTAATGAGAATATCGACCAGTAAAGGAAATGATAAAAGCAAACAAGTCGACTAGCAATTTCGAAATAAAAAATGTTAACTTACGACAGGCATACTCAGAGGACGGTGGACAATTGCATGTTTCAAAATGGTTGGGTGCTACATAAATCCGGTATCAATAAGGACTTATCGTAGCAACTCGATCAAAATTCCCAAAATTTGTGCGTCTTGAGACTCGTCAGTGAACTGAACCGAACCGAACCGTTTTCATTTGTGGTTTAAGGTTCGGTTCAGCATATTTGATGGGACGCCGGTTCGGTTTGCGGTTCGGTTCACCAGCTGAAAAAAACGGTTCGGTTCAGAACCGGTTTGCATCCATGATTATAAATAGGGCGTGTAGGATGGTACCTATTATTTTCTAGCCGACAACATAAAGATCCTGCAAATCCGACATCATAAATTTTTAAAGATATTCAAATGGTTAATAGGAACTCTATTTCCAAAGTATGCGAAAAGGCGCACTACGACTGAAATTATAACATTTCATAATGTGCCTTTATGAACCACTGAACCGAACCGAAACCGCGGTTCACTGTGTGAAGAGTCTTCAAATTGCTAGGCTACTAAATTAGATGACAAAAGTTGAGAGATTTTAAACAGACTGCTCAAGGCAAAGTGGATTTGATGCGTCTGTGGCCACATTGTATAAAATGGATTGACACAGACCCAAAGGGCCAAAGCCGAGCTGCTCTCAATCTCTTGGCCTGTGCGCTGCTAATTTTAGCACAAGAGAAGGGGACCTACAGTTTTACGCCGAATCCGACAGGCAGTTTGAGATGCAAGGCTGGCGCCAACAGCAGAGAGGGGTGACCGGGTGTAAAGTTTATTCAAAGAAAAAACTTTTCATTAGATGTTCCGAGGCGGGATCGAACCCACGACCGCTTGCACAGCGGTCGCGCCACCCGGCCACTAAGCCACCACATTAAGCCACCTATTCAAACCAAATTGAATAACGTTACAGAAAAACCAAACACGAAATCCTGATTTTGGCCAAAAGTTGCAAATTTATTCCTTTCCAGATGAAAAAATGCCTTATTTTTTAGCAGAGCTCGCAAAAAAACTCTCAACACTTTTAGCGTGTCAACAAAAAACAGTTAGGTTACGGACACAACGAAACAAAGCAAGCGAAAGACAGTTTCAGTTCTGTTTTTGCTCATTTCTGTTGCTCTCAGAGCAAAGACTCTTTTTTCGTTCCTGTTTCTCTTCTGTCATTCACTGACACTTTTGCCGATGTGTGTTGTGTGTTGCGCTGTGTGTTACTTTGTATAACGAGCGTCACTTGGCTGTGTGATTTTAATGCGTTTGGATTAATTTTAATCGCTCGTAAAATGGGTCGTAAAGACAATAAAAAAGTTCATAATTGTTTTATTTTTGAATTACGAATCTTACATACACTGTCTCAAAAACCACGGTATAGTCTAAATCTTAGCCCTCTATTAGAAATGAGGTCTGACCTTGAACCTCCCACTTCTGGCCATTGTGGTAAACTTTCTACAATTAGAGCTTTCAAACCCAATTGAATTGATATTCACCCAATAATTAAGTTTGGACTTGAATACTCCCCCGCAATCGCACGATAAAGGCATTCATTCCAACTATTTCCCTGTTTTTTTTTTTTTTTTAGACGCAATATACTCCCGTAATCGTGTGAACATTGGGCATGCTTTTTTTTAAAGACCCTTCTTTGGAGGTCAGGAACTTCTTAACCGCCCTATACATGAATTTTTTTTTCTCAATAAGTTGCCCTACCAAATACAAAAAAACAGATCAAGAAAATCTTTACGCATTTTCTTTCCACGATTTTTTAAAAAAATGGGTCGAATTCGGCACTCAAGGGCAGAAGACCCCCTTAACTATGTACATTCATAATACACACGTACAAGCGCACAAAACAAAAAACACTTTTCGCTGACACTTATTGTGTTCTGCTCATTTGAAGACAGTTGTTTAGTGAGCACTTGCTCAAAACAGTTGCTGTCGGATGTTGTCGGATGACCGACTCGTTTGATTTGCTCAACCGAACACACGTAACAGAAAACACATGACGTGCGAGAAAATGTGTTCCGCTCAGTGAGAGACAGTTTGTGCTGCGTTTGTTTCTGTTTTTCACTGAGGCGTGACGCGTTTAAAAAAAGGGTTAACAGTTTTTTGCGAGCTATGATTTTCTGAGAAACTTTTCTGAGAAGCTTTTGCAGTAAAAATCTCTAAACGACTTTACTAATTAAAATAAGTCGAAAAAAAAGGCGGAAGACTGTTGTTTTTATTGCGACCTTTCTAAACTTGGTAAGTCGAAACAAAGAAGGTGCCTGGGAATCTATCAATAATAAGGACTGCAGTACATTTCAAACAAAACCATTATAGATGTAAGGCATTAGCGTTATTCTCTGGCGAATGTTGTGCATTGTCAAAGAACAATACTTGAGAAAATGTTTTTGCAGAACAAAACTGTGCTACCCAGAGGGAATGAAATGGATGACCAAAGGTGGTGAATATAAAAGAGAACGAAGAATGTCTCAACCAACTTTCATGTGAATGACGAATCGTCATACAACGAAAAAAGATCTAGGAGTACCAAAAAACTTGCAATTTCGATTGTAACTAATTACAGGACCCTGTCGAATGTAAAAAAAAATAAACATTTTTCAGTCTGTCCCATTTGTAGCTTCTTTTTGGAAGGCCTCTTAGATGTCTATGAATTATTGAATTATTTTAAGTGGGTGTCAATAAGGCAATTTCGTTTGAAACATTCCTTGTGCACTGTTTTTCATTTCCCTCAATTGCTCATCCATGGTATTTTTATCAAGGTCTAGTCTTCTCTCAGTCATAGATATGCAGTGCACTTGAGAATCAGTTTCTTAAGTAGCTGGCGGTTCCTTGAGCAGGGACAACCCTTAATTAAGAATTAAGTTAATGCCGTCTATCTTGTATGATTTTGTTTGATGAGACCGCTGAGATTGTCACAGCAAATATTAAAGCTGCAGAAAATTATTGAAAGATCTACGAAAATCTACCACAAAACTTATAATTAAAGTTTCTTACTTATGAGAGAATTGAGAGCATCCGCATAAATCTTTTGATATAATTTTTCCGCTAGGATATTAACGCGGATGTTTGTCTATTTTAATTCTTCAAGGGGATAATCAATCAGTTTCTTTTGCTGTAGATTCTCATGAAAAATGGCAAACAGTGCTATCTGTTTTGGTGTCCATGGAAGATTTATTTCACACACTAAAAGTTCAATAGCTTATCATGGCCATAAACAAACAATTTGAATCTATTTTTCCACTTTTTATTTCAAACTTTTGGTCTTGATTTGATCGCTTGACAGCTGGCTGCGGCGGCCTTCACCTTATTATTTAATTGACCAAAACATCCATTCACTTCACTTGGGATATAAAAAGTTTCCCAAATACTACATGTTAGAGAAAGAACACACACCCTCACACACAAAAACTCATAAACGAGAGCACAATTGCGGGAAAAGTAAAAGTTTCCAGCGAAAAGTGCACACTTGGTCAGCACAAACACTGGGGTTTACATAAGTGTTGGAATAATTGTTTTCTTGCACCTACACAGAAAAAAAAACATTGTGGAATTCTATTAATCACAGTATTAAATTCCTCCTTATGGTTTGACTCAACATTTGGGGGCAAACATGGCGTATGTGTAATAAGCAGTACAATGAATTTTTACAAACAATCGTTTGACTGAGTTATTTATTTTTAGCATCCTTCGAATGCCAAGTCCTTTATTGGCTTCGTTTTGTTTGTGTTTGTGTGTGTGTCTCAATAAGTACGCATAAATAAGTACTAAAAGACCAACCTAATAATCATAAGAAAGTGACGGCTAACCGTCGCGACGGGATATATTTATGAGCGCTATAAACTTCTGACATCTCACTTGCCACCCCGGTTGTCTTTTGTTTCCGCAAGTGCTTATCATACTTACATAATTTACGAGTATTTGCGATCTATGCAAATGTTTGTATTGTTATTCAAAGCGATGTAAATTAATAAATGTGGGTGAAGCGGGCAGATTACTTACTTAGTACAAGGACCGTCGAAGATAAGAGTTCTCTCAATTATGCCTATGCATTTTGATGAGTGTCTTTTAATTTCATGCCTCACTTTTGTATGTAAATAATTATCAGTTAATGCTTTTTATTGATATTAAATCCCCATTCAACTGATCAATCATAGCACTTATAAACCGCCACGTTCTCGTCGAGTTTCCGTTTCCCGATTTGTTCACAGACTACGACACGGACGCGACCGCTTGGCTGCAGTGTTTCAGTGAAACTGACGCTGCCCAATTGACTTGGCTTGCTGGGACAACAAACAGCCAACAGTGTTCGTGTTCCATGTCGCCGTCTCTGATACAAGTGAACTCTGTGGAACTTAAGTGAGCACCACCGAACGTGTTAGGGCAATTTTCAAAAATCTCGCATGTGCTGCTAATCCTTTTGTGTGTAAATCAATATTTATACAATTTTTGATAAGCACTTTTACGCGTATTCCAATTCCCAGAACAATATTTAATTAAGGCCTAACAAGAGTTTGGGATTCTTTGCCTTGATAAGGCCTTGAAAGTTTGTGTGACCAAAATTATTATGAAAATCTAAATTAAGACTTTTATGACAATCCTAATAACGCCATCCTAAGCAGATGTGCCCACACGTACTTATATGCAAATTTGTTTATACATTTTATAGCTTGCAGAGGCGCTGGTATCAACAGCTGGTTGCTGTATTTGATTAAGGTCCACAAAGTTCGCCGTACAAAAACGAATGCCATCCACAGTTATAATTTCCCGATATGGAAGATAAGCACAGACATGCGCAGTTAATGCGGGAACACGTTGAAATGGCACAAAACGAACTGATTGCAAAAAGTTGAAGGCGCCAATGGAAATTAGAATTTAAAATATGCAAAGAATTATATCTCAATTGCCATTTTATAAGCAAAAACTTTGGATTAGTTGGCCAATTGGTATAGTATGTAAAGGCAAACTGCAAGCTTTACACTCAGAGAAAAAAGTAGAGAATATTATACTTGGACTGGGCGTGAACCCGGCCAAAACAGAACTTGTACTCTTCACCAGAAGGTACAAAATTCCAAACCTGACCCCTATCAGGATTAATGGAGTAAGCCTTGCGTTTGGTGACAATGCCAAATACTCATTTTGTTCAGGAAACTAATCTGGAATGACAACATAAACCACCGTATTAGAAAGGCAACCATGTCTCTTTTCTCATGCAAAAAGGTATAGCCTCGAAAGTGGTGTTTCTCCCCGTCTATAGTACATTGGCTTTTCACAGCTGTAGTACGCCCTATACTACTTAATGGATCACAAGTTTGGTGGCCAGCACTCGGGAAACAATTCGTCCTGAATAACATGAACAAAGTGCAGAGAAGCGCGGAAATATGCATAAGCGGAGCGCTCCGAACAACACCCACGGAAGCGCTCAATACCATATTTCATCTCGTACCACTAGACCTAGTAGCGAGACAGATGGCTGCCATAACAGCCTTAAGACTACGAGAATCCGATACCTGGAACGGGGGTAATTCGGGGCACTCCACTATACTCAATAACCAAGCGGGTATACAGTTAAATACAGACTACTGTGTACCTCAAACGACGTTCGACAAATTATACGACGTCTATATCCCAAACCGAAACAACTGGGACAACCTTTCCCACAGCAGAGCCAACGCCATCAATATCTAAACCGATGGTTCTAAGCTCGACGAAAAAGTAGGTGGGGCTGTTTTCTCACCCAACCTAGACCTTAATCTATCGTTCCGTCTCCCTGATCCCTGATCATTGTAGTGTGTACCAAGCGGAGGTGGTAGCCATCCAGGAAGCTGCCACGTACCTTAGCACACTCATGGTGAAAGAAGGGAACGTATTTATATACTCGCACAGTCAAGCAGACCTTTAAGCACTTGACTCATACGCAAATAACGCTAAAGCGCTCTGAATGTCGCCTTTCCCTAAATGAGGTTGGCCGACACTTCAGTATTCACCTAATATGCGTGCCTGGACACCGGAACATATACGGAAACGAGTCTGCGGACGCTGAATTTGATCCCGTTTTTCTTGATCAAAGAGTTTAAATACTTGAACTACGTACGAAAAATTCTCAAATCAAGTAGAAAAATTCTTAAATCCAGTGCTAAACGTATTAAAGTCCTAGATTTCTCATTCTTGAATCAAGAGCATAGTGCATTGTCAAAAACCAAGACATTCGTTCTTGTATCAAGAGCTCATTGGGTTCAAAATAAAAACGTTTCTTCTTGAATCAAGATCTCTGCAGATTCAAAGTAAGGGCGCCCATAGTCCAATTAAACAACATTTTATAATCATTTGTTATACCCTTGCAGAGGGTTGAAAGAAGCATCTCCGACCACATATTGTATATATATTCTTGATCAGCACGACGAGCTGAGTTCATTTAGCCCTGTCCGTCTGTCCGTCTGTCTGTTTCTATGCTATCTCCTCCGTCAGTTTTAAAGCTATCCTCACCAAACTTTGTACGAAGTCTTTTGGTACAAATACGCTGCACATTTGTCGGAACCGGCCGGATCGGATGACTATAGCATATTGCTGTCGGATCGGTAGAAAAACTAGTCTTAGTGAGAAAAACTTTTTTTTTTTAAGGAAACGCCTCCAAAGTACGTTTTTCTTAGTTTACTATCTTTACCCATGATTTCAATTAGTTTGGTCGAAATCGGATGACTATAGCATATTGCTCCCATAGGAACGATCGGTCGATAAACTAGTTCTAGTGAGAAAAACTTTTTTGTTTTTAATGGAAACATCCTTATCATTTGCATACGCTTATTTTATATACTTTTGCACAATTCTACAAAGTTCGGTAGAAATCGGATAACTGTAGCATATAGCTCCCATAGGAACGATCGGTCGAAAAACTAGTTCGAGTGAGGAAAACTTTTTGTTTTATGGATCGCCTCTTTTTACGTGTTATGCTTTTCCAGTTTCGAATCGACATCTAGTATAATCATAGAGTAGAGTGTCCAAATAGTCTTGTTAGTAAAACTTTTTGTTTTCATGGAAGCTGCAAGGGATACAAACTTCGGCCGGCCGAGTTAACCCTCCCTTTTATACCCTTGCAGAGGGTATTATAAAATCGATGTTTGTAACGCATGAAGAGCATCTCCGACCACATAGTATATATATTCTTGATCAGCACGACGAGCTGAGTTTATTTAGCCCTGTCCGTCTGTCCGCGTCCGTCTGTCTTTCTGTCCGTTTCTATGCTATCTCCTTCGTCAGTTTTAAAGCTATCCTCACCAAACTTTGCACGAAGTCTTCTGGTACTTATACGCTGCACATTTGTCGGAACCAGCCGGATCGGATGACTATAGCATATAGCTGCCGTAGGAACGATCGGTCAAAAAACTAGTTCTAGTGAGAAAAGCTTTTTTGGTTTTAATGGAAACGCCTCCAAAGTACGTATTTCTTAGTTTACTATCCTTTCCCATGATTTCACTAAGTTTGGTCGAAATCGGATAACTATAGCATATAGCTGCCATATGAACGACCGGTCGAAAAACTAGTTCTAGTGAGAAATACTTTTTTGTTTTTAATGAAAACGTCATTATCATTGGCATACACTTATTTTTTATACTTTTACTCAATTCTGTAAAGTTTGGTCGAAATCGGATGACTATAACATATAGCTCCCATAGAAACGATCGGTCGGAAAAATAGTACTAGTGAGAAACACTTTTTTTGTTTTTTATGAAAACGTCCTTTTTATTGGCATATTCTTATTTTACATACTTTAGCATATTTCTACAAAGTTTAATGAAAATCGGATCGGTCGAAAAAGAAGTTCTAGTGAGAAAAACTTTTTTGTTTTAATTGGGATCGCCTCCAAAGTTCGTAATACACAGTTTGTTATGTTTTTCCATGATTGCACTAAGTTTGGTCGAAATCAGACATCTATATAGTATAGCTCCCATAGAAAAGTAAGGTCCGAAAAGTAGTCTTATTTAGAAAAACAAACTGCAAGGGTATACAAAACTTCGGCAGAGCCGAAGTTAACTGTCCCCTATTCCGATAACACTGCCTCCATTTTTCAACCAACTTGCTGTTAAAATTCCTTAATAGTTTGCCAATTTCTTGCAGGTTTTCATCAGTACATTTTGATTTATCAATGACGTTTGCAAAAACATACGCCTCAACTGCCGAAAATTTCTGTACAGGAACGTTTCCGGTGAGCCATACCAAAAAAAGAGTGCGTTTGCAAACCGACATAGTGTCTGAAAAGTATTCTGGTTTTAGCAGATGCAAGTTGCTGCAGCCAAATATAAGCATTTCACAAAGATAACGAATCATTTAAACAAAAACAAGAAGAATTAGACCGAATACAGCCGGATTAAAAAACTTGCACTCCACGAAAGTCTTAAAACAGTTGTTGAAAAGAGATAAATTTACTACCAATTTGCGGGGCGGGAGGGGGCGAAGGAGATGGTTTAATAAGGAGCCCGCTTGGGCTGCATTTTGGACCGCTCTTTTTTTTCTTAGTGTATAAATATGTAAATTACAAATCGTCCATTTTCCTGATTTCCTGAAAGCAGTCAAACAGATAAATTAAAATCAGCCTCGAGGTTGATTTTGATTTCGATATTGATTTTGTTTTGTTTGACAGTTTTTTCGTTATTTTCTCCATTTTTCTATACTTGAAAAGTGTTTTATAATTTTGCCAAGAAGTTTGGAACATATAGAAGGAATCATCTCCGACCACATAAATATATTCTTGATTAGCATGACGAGCTGAGTCGATTGAGCTTTGTCCGTCCGTCTGTCTGTCCGCCTGTTTGTTTTTACGCAAACTAGTCCCTCAGTATTGAAGCTATCGAGCTGAAATTTTGCACAGAATCATCTTTTAGCTGCTCACTGCACATATGTCGGATCCGCGAAAATCGGATGGTCACTTCTTGTAGCTGCCATACAAATTAACTTAACTTAAAGCTTATAAATTAAGTCATTAGTCACAAAATTAGGTCAGTGGTCAGCTTTGCTTTCTCGTTTCTGGTCACATCGAAATTAAAATCAGAAAAAATCACTTGCAGGAAACCCCCTTATTGTTTTGAATGAATTGTGCCACCAAATACAAAAAACTGATTTACAAAATCTGTTCCCGTTTTTTTCCCACAATATTTAAAAAAAAACAGACCAGAAGAGGGCCTTAATAAACTCAGAACAATTTAAAAATAAAGGTTCAATTTTGTGACATAGTTGACAGAGTGAAACAGACATTGTCGAAATATGAAAAAAGTAACTACAAAGCGCAATGCTTTGTGTTCCTGCCAGCATCGCGGTTGTCACTGGTCTCTGCACTTGTGATCTCTGTTAAAAAAAAAGGAATAAGTTCACAGTTCAAACTAGGATATACTCGTATTAGACAAATGCATGGCGCTCGAATGGCTTAAAAAGTAATTAAAATATATATTTAAATGTAAGAGTTTCATTATGAAAATTTGCGGTCAGGTTGGGCACTTTTAAATGGATTGTCTTTTAACCCTTCCATACAAAAGCAACACGACCAGTGTGGCGCTGTTGTTGTACGAGTAAATAACACTTACATTGATTAAATGTGAACAATTTGCTCTGGTCAGCCCATCTTTTGGTTCGTTTTGTGAGCTACAAAAAAGCTTTGGAATTTAGTAAAAAAAAAAAGGACCGACTGGAGTTAAGCCATACCAAGCTTAATCAAACCTCCTTTGCTTAAGCAATGATCTATCTAGCTACCTTGATTGTTTAAATAATTTGATTAAAAGCAAACTTCAACTTTTCGCTCGGGCCAACTTTTGCTGCACATAATTAGGTTGGCCGCCAAAGCCACTCAAAGACCAGCGCAGTCAAAGTTTAGTTATATAATTGTGTTATCAAATGCCTGCACATATGAATTGCCCGCAAAACTCAAAACTTTGCAATTCTGGCTTTTAACTTTTGAGCTCTCAAGCAAAATCCACTTAAGATTCACAATTGATTCTAATGCAGAAAATAGATTTAATTATTGCGTGACACTGATTTTGCACTGCATATTACAAAATGTCACTGGCCACGCCAATTGGACGCCACATGGCCAGCGTCTAGTGGTCATATTATGACACCATATGTATTTAAGCACCATAAACTTATATATACTGGCAGAGTATAATAGATTTTGTCGTATAATTACCTCAGGGAAATGACACGCTCTTTCTGCATGTGAGGCATATAAATCGAAGCCGTATTAAGTGGGTGACAGCGTTTGGGTGGGCGGAGGTCAATGCTGATGCTGGGCTTTGTTCTATTTAATTTTAATTGTTAGGTGAATGAACCTGCTGGGTGGCTAATGTGTACAGGATGTCTAAGTCCAGACGCAGACAAGACCCAAGGTGAATACTATAACTAATTTTTAATCAATATTGTCGTAAACAGTCTCCACTCTGGTTACAAAGCAAAACGCGCATTAGAAATTAAATTTTCTAGCATCATTGACTTTTTGTTTGACTTCTGGACTTACCACTTTGTACTTTGGCCCTTGTGCAGATTTAACAAAAAAGTTGGCTGTGCCAGCGTCTGTTTGTTTTTAGACTTTGGAAAGAGTCCACACTGTGAGGACACAGCCGACTGAAAGTAATTAGTCACCATTGAATTAATAATAAAGTGCAGTCTACCATTGTATGAAAAGCTTGAATTTTTTCCCCCAATTTAGAGCCTTCGTTTCCTAAACCAAAAATTCCAATTTCAGTTGTTACGGCTAATGCGGAAGTCTGCAAACAAATCGGCCCACCAAATGTACCCAATGCACACACAGTAACCACAAAAGCCGCATAACCAGCAAGGGAAGTACGCGATGGGCACGAAAAAAAAACACACAACCTAGAATAGAAAATTAGAGGAAGAGGCTTAAAGCAGCGCAGGCAGAACTCTTTTGACAGCTGCATTTGAATGTAGCCATTTTAAATTCACAACTGGTAGGAGCTTTAAAGTGTAATCCCAGCCCATAGCTTCCGCATACGGCATGGAAGGACTGGGGGAAATTTACATACTTCTGTAATAAATTACAACAAACGAAAGTTAAAGTGCAATAATGAAATTTATTAAGAACTTATGTGAAGTTAAAACAACAAAGGCCAACAACAACCTTCGACAGACGCAAAGGTTGTAACACCGCAAGTACAGTGGTTTCCAATTCAATTAAAATCTGTTTTTTTAATACTGAAAAATTATATTTAAGTTTGCTACAGATTGGATTTTTTTGTACTTGTCAATATTGTTTAGTCTTCTTTCTATTCTGCCGATTTGGCCTTCTCGAATCAACCTCCAAAAATGGAGAGAGGCTGATTATGGCACATAAACAACAGCGAATGAGGCGGCAATCGGCGCGTTCAAGAAAAAAAATCCTTTGGAGAATCTTTGTTCCTCTCAAAGTTGTCGATGAATTTTGCACCTGAATGAACCTCGTTATGCTTGAGCTATGTTCGACAGAGAACTGCATGCCGTGCTTTTTTGACTTTAAAAAGTACTCACCGAGCAAAACACCTCAACACCGCATACACTACAATGATCGCATTTCAATATCGTACCACCGCATACTACCGCACTTGAATATCGTAAACACCTTATTACTACCGCATTGTTTATATATTTAGTTTTCCGAAACTGATTGTCAATGTGAGTACCTAGCTCAGTGGGTATGTGTACGAAACAAAAAAAAATTATACGAATGTTTGGGTGTTAAAATCAGCAAGTATGAGTGTTTTTTTGCGATGCAGCGGCAGCGGGTAGTGTGTGTGCCTGGTGCCTCGGAACATAAAAATAAGTTTTCCTTTAAATTCTTTTACACAACCGGTTACCTTCACCAGCAATTGGCGCCAGCAATAAAGTAACTAGCCGTAGAAAAGCCAAGAGGTTGGGGGAAGCTCGCAACCCTATGCCACTAACTCAAATTTTATAATAATTTCTTGTTTTGAGAGTTGAAATCGCTGGTATCTCCGAGCTTTTAGGCGCACAAAGACTTTTGATTTTCCAAATGGACGGTATTACAAAACATATTGATGGGGAACTGTATTGAAACATTGGTTGTGTTCAGCTGAGCAACTTGCTTCCTGATCAATTATAAGTTTTCAATGATCTTCCGGCTGAACTCCATGATAGCCAATTTGACGTATCTTGATAGAGGTGCATGTATCGAGGAAATAGTGAGCTCCTTTTTAGTGGTAGCAGCTTTAATTGTATATCGACAGGTGTCTTTTCGGCTATTAAAAGTATATGATTTTTTATATTAAAAAATAGAATATAATCATTATTTACGGCACCTGAATTCAGGTTTATAAAAATTAATTTATTTCATTTTTCGCCACATAATAAAAAATTTACCTGATCATTTACCTGGAGCTCAAAAGAAATGTCCATATCGTTTACTGATTCGTACACATACTCAAAGAGCTACATACACACATTGACAACTCGTTTCGAAAAACTAAATATACATACATTCTAATACAAATCGGCCATACTTGAAAGATCAATCACGAACTTATATCTTATGAAATAAATAAGGCTTAAATCACATTTTAGAGATAAAAGTATGAACTATACAATAAACAAATCATATTATTAAAAACAACATTTTTTCTAGCACATTGGGTCCAAGTAAAACTGCCAAACTAGCCATTTTCTGCATTTTCATGCCTAATTTACAGTTAATCTATCAGAGATATGGAGTTTCTAACGCTAGATTCGGACTCGGCGTGAAAAACTTGTCTAGAATACATCATTCTTTTAGCTTTAAAGATCCTGTGCTAAGAATATATCAAGTTTGAAATCTTGTCAAAATACTTATGCCCACCTCCGTTTGGACAATTCGATTAACATTTTCCATTACCAGTATTCGATAAAAATTTCAAAGTTTTAGGATTTTTTGTTTAAAAGATAAAATGGTTTATTTATGAAAAAATTTTTGTCAAAATAGTTATGCCGACGACTGTATAAACAATGCGGTACTAATGCGGTTTTTACGATATTGAAATGCGGTATTAGGCGGTACGACGACATTAAAATGCGGTTGTAGACGGTGATTCGATATTGATAACCCCCCTGAGAATTTCAATTAGAAAAAAAAACAGATTTACAAAATCAGATAAACTTCCGAAAATCTTGCACCTGCAAAACTTTCAGTAGAAGTGTATTTTGGTGCGCTGCTTACGCAAAAAACTCGCAAAATTGTCGCATTGGCATGAGAAACTAAGTTGAAGTTCATATGACCATTAGAAGGATAGAACTAGAAGGATTTTCGAAAAAAAGTGCAATAAAACTATCAAAATGAGAAAAATTTTGCTTGCGCGACTTTGCCTGGCGAAAATATGATAAAATATACCGGCCTGTTCCCGTTTTCGATCAGATCATGCGGAATCGGAATTGTCCGAAAAAGTAATTTTCGTTCAAGTTTGCCTTAGAGCGGATGTTTTTGCATTTGCCATTTTTTATTTTATATTGTGGAGATTTTGAAGTATCTATAGATATATCGAGCCATCAATTTGATTTAAAATCATTTTTGTTAAGTTTCTACCTCAGAAATTGCACGAAGATGAAAGAAAAACGATCGAAATGAAACCGATCTGTTCGCATGGCTGCCTTATGGCTGAATTAAAATTCGAAAACGATTCGAACATTCGAAAAGACTCGGAAACGGTAACACCAAAATGAAAACGATTCGGAATTGCGATCGTTTTACTTTTTCATTCCACTCGAAAACGGGAACAGGCCTGTATATCTTCGAAAGTATTCCGAATTTTGAAAAATCTTTTTGTCATAATATTTTTGAATATCTAAGCTAAAAAAAAATCCTGCGTACGTCACTGGGTCATGATACCCGTATGAATAATCAAGCTCCAGTAAAAAGAGTGTATAAACGGAATGCGAAAGACCTTGGAAGTAATGGCACTTCCTGCAGAAAGACATTACCAAGCTTTGTGTGAACATCTGGTGGCACCTTGTACAAAACAGAAACGACTAGCGATGGCCATGACCTGACTGGGAAGATTATACAAATATGGAGTTCAACTGGACCTGGAGGTGGACCTGGAGGTGTAAAATGGTCCAAAAACCGCGATATTTGCCAAAATTCTTTATTTCGGTGAAACTTTGGGGGTTGGCTGGACGCTTGGCCAGGAAGTTTTCTAAGTTAAAGAAATGGGCAGAAAATGGGCTAATAACCGCTATACTTGCAAATTTTGTTATATCGGTGAAACTTTGTGGTTTGGTAGCCGCTTGCCCGTGAAGTTTTCTAAGTTGAAGAAATGGGTGGAAAAAGGGTCCAAAATCCGCGATATTAGCTAAATTTTTGAATTCTTTAAAACTTTGTGGAATGATGGTCGCTTGGCCGAGATGTTTTCTAAGTTAAAGAAATGCGCATGAAATGGTCAAAAAATCGTGATATTTGCCAATTATTTATTTCGGTAAAACATTGGGGATTGGTTGGATGGTTGCCCGGGAAGGTTTCAAAGTTGAATTAATGGGCGGGAAATGGTCCAGAAACCGCGATATTTGCAAAAATTTTTGATATCGGTGAAACTTTGCGGAATGGTGGACGCTTGGCCGGGAAGTTTTCCAAGTTGAAGAAATAGGGGGGAAATGGTCCAAAAACTGCGGTATTTGCAAGTTTTTGTATATCGATGAAATTTTAGGGATTGGTTGGATGCTTGCCCGGGTAGGTTTCTAAGTTGAAAAAATGGGCGGGAAATGGTTCAAAAACTGCGATATTTGCAAATTTCTTAATTTCGGTACAACATTGTGAAATGGTGGACGCTTGCCCGGGAAAAGTTCTAAGTTGAAGATATGGGCGGAAAATGGTGCAAAAACCGCAAAATTTGAAAAAATATAGCGTTTATCCGACTGCAATGAAACTTTGAGGAATGGTTGGAGGATTGGTGGAAAATATTCCATGATATGTGTTCAAGGCCGTTCCTTATTTTTGGGCCAATATTTATCAATTTGGTTTTGTAAGCTCAAATTTTCAAAAGTCCACCAGCAAGATCGGATTGATATAAACTAAGGGCCGATTTCACATCTTCTACATAGCCCTATTTGTCACTTACAAATAACAGAGTAAACTCTAAGTTTATCTAGAAGATGTGAAATCGGGCCTAAGTCATTTTAAACTTTAAAATTTGCCACTTTGGCCCCTAGTAGGTGTATCGAAAAGAAAATACCTTAATGGGCAATGTTTGATAGTATCAAGTGGAAATTGTGATTTAGATTTACCAATTAATTGCTCACTTTAAGACACTGTACCACATATAGCAGCAATTTTACCATTTACTACAAGAAGAAAGAAATAAATTAAAAATTTAAAAATCGTTCGAAACAGAAACATGAATACTCTGGCAAAACTATTACAATTCAAAGGATATCAATTGTGCAGTTTAAGACAATAGACATAAAGCTCGAAATACTCAGAAAGTTATTCTTGCATGTAAACAATTCATACGAATATGGGCCTAGCATGGGCCCAGCCAGGTAGCCAGGTGGAAAGGGTATATGATACAATGTAATTTACACAGCATGTTGCCACATGTGGCCAAGCGTATCGAGCAGACGAAGCAGACCCACTTTGGGGCTTCCTGTCTGACCTGCTGCCCTGCTGTACCCGGCTCCTGCCATCCCACATGCCCAAGCACTTACGTAAATACCTTACGGCAAAAGTTTTCCCCTTTGCTTGTTGGTTTGTTGTTTTAAAAGACCCAAATAATTGAGTTTTACGCATAATTTGCTTTATTTTTTTTTTACTTATGCACCGCACAGGCAGCATGACGAAAATCAATACTCAGTTTCAGTTTTGAGCTAACCCCGCCGATGATTTAATAACCAAGCGAAAGAACTCATACGCCATAGCCTTAATTTCGATTTAAATCAGCATAAATACCTCACCAAATCCACTAATTAAAATAAATTATTAAATGATAGATTATGGGTGCCAAACAGCATTGAATGCGCGCTTACCAATGGTTTACAGATATTTGGTAAACCAATTCGAATGACCATTCAGGAGTCTGGCATGAAATGAGATGCATTTTTGTTAGATAACAACAACATAAATCCATTTATAATTAATTTTCACAAATGAAAGGAGTAATTAAATATGCGCAACTGAATGAACAGACATACCCGTACGTACATACAATATACTTAGTTATACGGGTAGGTAGAAAATAAATACAAATTTTAATTGATTTTATAAAAAAGCATAAATTAGCCAAAATTTCACATAGCTTTTATTTGGGAAACTTAAGTCTTTATAACTAATTACATGCTCCGTTTTCCTTCACCAGAACAGCAGAAAGGAAAACTAATTAAAAGTCTGTAGGAATGCACAAATAATGGGAAAAAGGCACAAGTGCAAGAGGTTCTTTAGTTTGAGCAGCGAATGTCTTGAACTTGGCCGTTCTGGCACAGATCTAAATGAACTAAGTAAAGCGATGATTAGTCCAACGAGGCGATTTGTAAGAAGCTGTTCTTTACCCGCTGCAGTCAAGCTATTGCTGTGCCCCATGAAATCGGAGGTACACGTCTTTGCAGACCGCTCGGAGGGGCCAGCCTTGTTAAACGTCTGCCAAAGACACGGAGCTTCACACTGAGATGCAAAGTTTCACACCCCCTGGAATAATCATCAAAGGACTGGAACTTAAATATGCAGCAGCGGGACTCTCTTAACATACCCTCTAAGCGCTTAGCTCAATGCTAAGCTCTGTTCAAGTCAACGAGGTCAAAAAGGGGAAAGGGGTTAAAGTTGAACTGCCCTGCTCGACGTCTGGGCATCGAATGCAAGCAAAGAGAGCGCTGCTTACGCTCATATGCCCGACTTCGTCATGCGCTCGGCTTTTGTGCGTCTAAATAGCAGATTGCGCTCGGCCCCTGGGGGCTATGGAGGAACATCGCTGATTTAGATAGAAGAGAAATTTGAAGTGAGCTATTGGTATAGCTAAACTTCAAGCCATAACGACATGGGATACCCATATATACACACGTTTGAGATAACGTACCAAATAATAGAGCAAATCATGGTTCTAAGCACCTCCGATCTTGGTCCGAATACTCATTCCGGAATACTCATATAGCCAGGGGCCTGCCCTAAATTGTGGCTAAACTGGAGCAATAACAATTTTTCTTGTAGTTGACAACTTCTTGCTGGCGTGAAGATTTCGTATAAAAACAAGAAAAAAGTCGGTCAAGCCCGATATAACATACTCTGAGTCTCTGAAGTGCTGCCCATCACCGTTGCGACCGGTGCGCCCATAATTGTTTGTTTTCCTTATAACTGGACAACCGTTCATCCGATCTTCACCATTCCTTTGGCGGATCGATAAATAATCCAGATCCAGAAAAAACGAACCCTCTATCTGTAAAACTGTGGGAAATATGACGCTTTTTCCAATTTGGTGGGGCGGGAGGGGCGTGGCTAAAATTGAAAACAAACTGGATCTGTCTGCAAGTATAAAAAGCATATGTCCCATACACGTCAAACCTCTATCACTTACCATCTGTGAGATCTGTTTGTTCATACGGACAGACGGACAGACAGACAGACGGACGGACAGACGGACATGGCTAGATCGACTCGGCTGCTGATTCTGATCAAGAATATATAAGAATATACATATATACTTTATAGGGTGGGAGATGCTTTCTTCTGCCTGTCACATACTTTTGCACAAACTTAATATACTCTGTGTACCTCTGATACAGAGTATAATGAGGATTCGATTTTTGACAATTTGTTTTGGATTTCAGTAAACAAAAACAAATAGTAAAAAATATTGTTTTTTTAATGATTGTGGTTCGAGCCATAGCCATGGTAATTCTGCGTCCATTAAGCCGTACATCATCAAAATCGGTCCAGTAGAACTCGAGAAAAGGTGTGAATCACTAAAATGGCTATATCTCTGAAAGTATTCCGAAATTTAAAAAATCTTTTTAGGATAATGTTTTTGAATATCTAAGCTAAAAAAATATGGTATAAGAAAATCAAAAAAAAGATGTTCTAGACCAGAAGAGGACCTTAAGCTAAAGCTGTAAAAACGATTGATAGCACCAACGATATATGGATAGTTTTGTATTTGCCAAAAACATCGATGGTTTCTCACCATTATCGATTATTTTTCATTTTTCTCTGCGATGTTGAGCAGCCATTTTCTGCAGACTAGATAGTCATTTAGAGATTAAGTTCGTACTTAATTCACTATTAATATTTATTGCTTAATATAACTAGATTAATTCAAATTGTTATTTGTTGGTCGTGGACAGCTCCGAGCGCTGGCCGCTGCCGCAAGTCTCACACACACTATTATGAAACTCCTGGAGATGACAGATGAATAATTACGTAGTAATCGATAGTCGCTCGTGACTAGCAATCGATAGTCGCTGGTGGCTAGTGTGGGCCGAGCCGCCATAATCACAATTAAAGATCTTACCAAAATAACTCACTTAATGATTTAATTACTTATATTTCTGGATAAGAAAGTAGCTACATAAATCTTTTGTAATTCCACTTATCTGTTAATTACATAAAAGACATACAAAAATAGATACATTGGTATCTTCGGAGGCTGTGATTGACTTAAACTTCGTAAAAGAGTGTTTACACTGGCGGCTATTTCAGTATTAAACTCAAACCATCACCAGGATTTCCACCATTCTCGATCCACGATTAATAAAGGATGAGTTTCTAAATGCATCGAGCGCGAAACAGGCAGGAAAAGCTATGGAGGAGAAACTACACAACGAATTGTCCAACATCCGCAAATCTCATAGCCAACACCACCAATTGCAGAACCAATACGATTTTCCATTATGAAGAATAAGCTACAATCATAAAATCACATCTTTTAAGACTGATGCCAAAGATATGATGCGACAGCATTTGAAGATCAGACCGTTGCAGAGGAATGCATTCCCTTGGGATATTGGAAGATAACAGGAAGTGCCTTTTTCTCATGTTCCTGTTTTTGCAAATCTAGGTGTAATTGGTGAATTTGCACTGCTCATTTTGAGCATGAGCTATGCAAATGCGTAAAATCCCCATGGATTTGCAAAAACAGGAACATGAGAGAGAAAACGGCCCTTAGTTCATCATATTTTCAAAATATTAACTATCAGCCATGCTCCCATTTTCACCTTACTATTGCAATTTCAGCACGTGAACACTTGAATTTACAACAAAAACTCGCTGCTTTATATGGATAATGGCTCTTATATCTGTGGCTACTAGATGTAGAATACAAAATTAAAAAAATATTTTACGAATTGAAAACGGCAACTGTGATTGCCGTGATTTAAATTCGTACAATCTTATTGGACTTTATCTAGTTACCATATAACTTTATGTCACACCCATATATGCTGAAACAATTTGAATTTGAAATTCATGCCGTTTACATGTCCCAATCGTAAAAAGTAAGGTGAAAATGGGACATCTTTCACCCAGAAATAAGCATCTCCGACCCTCTAAAGTATATATATTCTTGGTCAGCATTTACATCCGATTCGATATAGCCATGTCCGTCTATCCATCTGTCCGTCCGCCGAATGTTCGTCTGTCTGAAAGATGGTAAGAACTAGAGGTTTGAAGGAGTTTGGAACATAATCCAATTTTCACTTTCGCAAAAATGTTATTCTGGTCGAAAGTCATTCAAAACCATTAAAATCGCAAAAATTTGGCCAAAGTTTGGCGAATGTGAAAATTGGAGTTCCAAACACATGCAGTTGTTTTTCATTCGTGTTTATATTGGGCCGAATCGCAGGTCTCTTTTCGAACTTTAGTTTGCATCTTACCCAGTCTTTTTATCTTCAAACCTCGGAGTCATTGATCAAACGATAGAAATGAAATAAGGCTGATTACAATAACGTCTATCGACAACGTCCATGTTGAAATAAAAATTGGTTGTTTTCAACCACAAAAAAAAATATTTTTTTTTTTTTTTATTTTTTTGGTTTTGGGGGTTTTTTTTGGTTGAATTGGGTGGGGTGGGTGTTGAAACCAACAATTTGGATGTGTACTGTCGTCAGCTATCTGAATTGGACCAAAAAAGAGTAACATTACGCATCCATCTCGTTCGACTGCTTACAATTTACATTGATAAGTGAAGGCACTTCCACAGTATTTTACTTGTTTCGATCTCTTCAAAATTCTTGATATGCTAAAACATTCGACTCTGCCGATGACCAGAAGTTGTACAAGAGTGAAATTTTGCAGTTGATCATGACACTAAATATCAAATTTCTTATCAAACCAATATCTCAAGTATTTGCCACAAAAACTAAAGCCCTTAAGGAGTTCCGCTTAAAGATTCAGTTTATTATAGTGGGATACAAACATATATATACATTTTTAACACATGTACAACTAATTTTTAATATTTGTTTCTTTTGTTTTGTTATTGTTATTGTATTCTTGAACTTCAATATGCACTGTTTTGTAAAGGGGGAGGGGGAATTATTGTTTGTTTTACATTCTATTATTACAGCTCTTTTTGCTTAAAGTAGCTCGGGTACAATGTAATTTGTAGGTAAGTACAAGTACATATATATTCAACACCTTGGTATCTATAGAGGTAGGATAACAATTGTCCGATGTTCATTGAATGATTTTTGTTTTTTTTTTTGTGTGATTGGGAAATATTTTCTCCAAAAAAGAAAGCGGATGAAAAAGAAAATTATATCTGAAACCTTACTCGGTGGTTAGGTAAAGGTAATGCAATTTTGTAATATTCAACAAACATTTTTTGATTACGTTAACTATCAAAATGTAAACATGTTTATCTATATGTTAGGATACAAAAAAAAAAGGAACAACAAACACAAGTTTTTGATATCACTCTGCATGTTAAAATTTTCAATTTCCAAATTCAATTCTCTTGCATGAAATAGGTTTCACAATACAAATACACCATTTATTTTCATTTGGGGTGTTTTGGTTGTGGAATAAATTCGATTAATGCATTTTGGATTTGCTTGCTATTTGTTTTTTTTTTTTATTGATTTGACGCCTTACATACATACATACATACTATATATACCGTTTTAGGAAGAATATCTCGTATTTTGTATTTTTCTTTAACTTTAACCTGTATTCATTTAATATAATATACATAGATTTTATAATCGAAACTCTTAAATTGCACAAATTAAATAATAGGTTTGTATTTATAATTAGTTTGCTTGCCTGGCTATACAATACAAAAATATCTATTATATATTTATATATCATATTTTGTATATATATATGTGGATTATGGAATATATGTAGAGAAGTTTATTTCCACGGGGAGGGCTGAACTATGGTTGGTTTTTTTTTTTTGTGTAAATAATGCTTAGATTTACCCTTGCAAGAGCGTATTAAAATGGTCAGTAGATTGAAGCAATAAAGGAAGTGGTAGATAAAATCTTATATCTCAGCTAAAGTAAAAGCGAGTACAGACGTCTGCCCCACTAGAGCTTTGCTGATAATAGTTGATTTTTCTCCCAAATTCGTGCCCACCGCTGGACTACACCATACAGCTGATAAAGGAACATTTGCCCAGAAAGTTGGCTTCAACGTGGAAAGTTTGCGTTTAAAAGTTTCGGCAAAGTTGGATCAGAGAACAACCAGAATCAAGAATTAAGTAAGAAAATAAGAGTTACTTTCTAATATTACTGCAATTTTTGATACAAGTCATTTGACCAAAGAGTCCAGAATTCACAAAGATGATTCAGGGCCATACAAGTGAATGGCAAGGGAAAATTTCAATGCGGACCTTCGATTTTACATTTTTGCTCTGTGTTTTTGTGAAGTTAGCCGAACAAACTTTGCTCACACGCAGCACGTAGTGAAAGATAAATCAAGAATTTTTGTTTTGAAATCAATCATTTTCCTTTTCAAAACATTAATAAGCCAAAAATGCTTTATTAAAGTACCAAATTCTTAATTTAAGCCCGTATTTTAAAAAATCAAGAATACTCGCTTGAAACAATCATTTCGTACTTAAATCAAGAACTTTTCGTTTCAAAACTTTAATAAGGGACAATTTACACAGATAAAAAGAGAGCCTTTACTGAAAATTGCCCTAAGGCAGCCGGAAAAGTGTGTCTTTTCCATATCAAAAAGGGACAGTTTTGTTTGAAATTTTTTTTCCATAATTTTTTTTAAAATATGCAAGTTGTCTGAAACTAAAACTACTGACATCAAATTATTTGCTGAACAATTCCGAATGGGCTTTGGAAAGTTCTGGTTTCCCGGTATTCCCGTCTGAATAGCGCCATCGCTTGCCCGGACAGACTCACACCTTGCGGTTTACGAATCGGCGGTGTGTAAGCTACAGGTTGTGCGGCTTACGAATCGGATTTCCGGCCTGGTCCAACGATAATGATGCACTACATCCACAGAGGTACAGCCACAGAGCACGCGGACTCCCGAGTTCCAACCTACAGACTCTTCATTGGGTGGGTGAACAATTACAGCAAACAGAAGAGCCAAGTATCTCAGAATCAAATAAAAATCTGTGACAAACCCTGGCATCATCGAGCTACATCCGTGCCACGAAAAATTGTCATTACTGATGTATACATAACACGGTATGAGAGTCAAAAAACTTCTGGGATGCGACATAGTGTAGGTTGTAGATAAAGTTAAATGTAACATTGTGGCATACCACAAATTTTCGTACACAAAAAAATTTTCAATAACGGTTAAAAACGTCTTTTCGAGGTTGATAAAGTTAAAAATCGTATGTCTATAATAGTTTACGTTTACGGGTTTGGAAAGAGAAATGTAACACCTTTCCAACGGTGTATTACATTGCAATCTCGGATAAAAATTGAGGGAGCAACATGAAAAACAAATCTATTTAATTAGTTTTTTGCGACTTCACCGTTCTTTAAATGAAATTTAATAGGTCCATATTAAAAAAAAAAACCTATTTAATTTTGGTACGCAGTTTCAAAAAACATTTAATTTTGCGTCTTCTGCAACTTAGTTTATTAAAATCGAGTAATATTTGGTTGAGTTATATAACTTTTAAGGGAAAAAGCCATAAAAAAGCCTTATTAAAACAAGTAGGAAGGTCGGCCATGCCCGACTTTAATACACTCTGTACCCACAAAAGTGTATACTCAGTGTAAAATTTAGATAATGCAGTAGCAGCCCTGCGACTGCGCTGCAGCAGAGAAGTTTCTTTTGCTTATATCTTCACTATCGTTCATTCGATCTTTACCAAGCCTTTGGTAAAAACTATAAAGAATCCCGATTACTAAATATGTAGAAGAAGTACGAACCGGCAATAATTAAAAATAAACTTGATTAGCCTGCAAGCATAAGAAGCTTATGTTCCATACATGTCAAACCTCTATCTCTTACCATCTCTGAGATCTATTTATTCATATGGAAAGACGGACTTACAAACGGACGGTCAGAAAGACAGACAAACAAACAGACCCACAAAAGAGAATAAAAAAAATTATATTATTAATTAAAAAAATTTTTAGATATTAAAAAATTAAAATTAAAAAAAAAAATTTTTTTAAAAAAAAGGTTAAAATTTTGTTAATTTTTTTTTTTTTTTTTTTAAAAAGAATTTTATTTATTAAATCTACAAAGAACCAAAATAGATTTTTTATACTGCAGAAGTAACTTAAAATAATGATTTTGATATGGCAGTCCGAATTGGATTAGGGATTAGCAAAACTAGTTGGCCGACATCCAGCAAATTTCTCTTGCGCTGGTGCTTTTCTCTAATTGGGATGCGTTCTTAGGTTCGCCCCTGTTCGCAATTTGAGAAAATAGGGTTTTTTTCCAGTTGAAAATTTTCCCGGAACCAATTATCGCTCATTATCATCACATCCTTCTCTCAAAAGCAGCCCTTGCGCTCCTTGTTAAGCAATCTGAATAAAACCGATTGGAAATCTATACACATAGCGTTCAATGTATGCGCACCCAAAGAAATATCGGTTTCCTCGAGGATTCGTTTCCATTTTTTTTTTCCACTGCCTGATCTTCGTTCTTCGTTGATAAAGAATCAACGCAATTGGCCACCAACTGAATACTATTGCGAATGTTTGCATATTCATTGTCAATGGCTTCAAGGCTGTCGTCTCTTTCCTCCATCAATTGTTTTTAAATTTTGTTTTCAAAGTCAGAAGTAAACAAAAGCCAGCTGATTTCTGCCGGTATCTAAGTGTAAACGCTTTTTTGCTGGTATCCAACGGCAATAGATAAAGGCAGCCTTTATGCCCAGTGAAATCTTGACCTAAGAACGCTTGAATGAAGAATTTCGTACTTAGATAAAAAAAATGGTTGATTTAAGTACGAAAATCTTGATTCAAGATCTTGATTCAAGATCTTTTTTTAGAATCCCTAAATCAGCCATGCCCAGCCGTATGCTCTTTGGGTGCGTTTTGCTTTTGAAATTGCACCGAAGATAGAAAATATCTGGTCGTATACATGTAGGGCGTGCGTCGCGTAGAACAAAAACTGGTTTTTTTCTCTTATTTGATTGGCGTTTGCGCGTGCAAGCAAACTGACCAACAACGAAGTATTGGTGTTTTTCTTTGTAAGTATTGGACAATGCTCTGCCGTAAGCTACTTTTGGGCATGACTGCCCTAAATTCTTAAAATATTAAGAATACGCCCTTAAATCAAGAAATTATTTACTTAACTTAAGAATTTTCCGATTCAAAACTTCAATGCGACGGGAAATTCTTGATTTAAGAATGAAATTTTTGATTCAAGATAGTCTTTTAAAATCCTTAATTTCTTGATTTCATAACGGCTTGGAAATGTTAATCACCATTCAGGATTTTTTTAAGAGTTTAAGATAAGCATGATTTAGAACAATTTAAGTACTTTACGTCCTCAGTTTAAGAACGAATAATGCTTGTACTAAGATCTTTTATACTACAATAACAACCAAAAATTCTTAATATAAGCCTTTAAAGTTATTAAAATATCTATTTTTGATCTGATTTTATAAGAACTTTTAGAGCTCAACATAAGCATTATCTATATCAAATTAAGTACTTTATGTCCTTAGTTTTAGAACAAATATTGCTTGGATAAAGAACTTTGATACTAAAATAAGAACCAAACATACTTAATTTAAGCCTTTACAGTTCTTAGAATAATCCTGTTTAATCTGATTTTTAAGAACTTTTAGAGCTCAACATAAACAAGATCTAGATCAAATTAAGTACTTCATGTACTTAGTTTAAGAACGAATAAAGCTTGGATTAAGAACTTTGATACTAAAATGAGAACCAAAAATACTTATTTGAAGCTTTTAAGATTCTAAGATAAATCCTTTCTAATCTGACACTAATACCGATATGTTCTTTTATCAAACCTTTTCTCACTTTATTCCATCCTGTTGCTCCCTCAAATCAATCCAGATTTAAGCTAAAATCATTCCCGATTTACTCTCAAATCTAATTAAATTGGTTTGAGATTTTGTTAGAAAGTACGCTCTCGTTTTTTTCGTTTTTATTCCTACAAAAACGATTTGACCTAAAAGTAAGAGCTTGTTTTCCATTAAGAACGATATGATCTTAATTCAATCCTTTTTCCTCTTCAATCACGATTTTTTTCTATATTTGAATTTTTAACGGTCAATTTTTGATTTTCAAACGATTCGTGCTCAAAGAAAGAATTTCTTTCAAAATTCTTGACCGAAACAGAATAAGTTCAAGTGAGCGAGATAAGTTTAAAAGCGAATCGGTCTGCTTTTTGTTTCGAAAGTCCACATCTCACATTTCCCTGTTACTCATCTTTGTGAATTCTCGAGTCTTTGTTTTGACTATATCATTAAACTGTCATAGAAACTTTCGTTTTAAAAAAACTAACTTGCAAGGGTATAAAAACTTGGGCACATTCGCAGCTAGCTGGGCCTTCTAGTTGTATATACAAACATGTCAAGATGTTACTCCAATGTCGTTTATCTCATAACTATATAAGGTATTGTATATTGTATAAATAGGTTTATACTCTTTTTTTTTGGCACTAGTTCAGTTTGCTTAAAAGGAGTCAAATAATACAAAAGATTCTACATATAAACTTCGAGCAATGAATTTAACTATAATTAAGACTTTTCCAACTTTACAGCTGCTCCAAGACTCCCAGATTGAGTGCAATTTGTGTGTGTGTGTGTGTTTGTGTGTAACCTATAAAAATCGCTGCAGTCTACTTTCAATTATAATATTTGAGACGTTCTCAGTTATTGTTTTTCCATCGTGAAAGCAGCAGGCGCCAGCGATTTTTACGTCTTCTGCTTCAAATTTGCCATATCAATAGATGGTTGGTGCTGTCCTCGCGACCAGCAATCTCGCTCAATGAGTTGGCACCCGAATTGCGGAAATCCTCGTAGCCATCACCACCGGATATGATGAGCGTGTTGTTGGTTTCCGATTTGGATTTTGAGTGCTTGAGCGAACTGTGTGTAGATAAACATACATTTATTTTGTTATAAAATTTAGTTAACGTGCTTCGACTTACCCCTGCTTGGTGTACTCATCGCTGGAGGCAGCTTCACGTGATGTTGTAGCTGCTGCTGCTGCTGCCGCTGCGGTTCCTGCCGCAGCAGTACCCTCAAATCCCGTTGTCTCCACAAAGGTCAGGAATCGTACATGACCTGTGTGACCATGAGGTATGCCTGTGGGCACTACATTCAGTGCACCCTTCTCATACCCCTGAGCCGGTATGGTCAGCAATACACCGGCACTTGTGCCTATCCAAATGAGATCCTTGCAGCATAGTAAGGAGGTCACACGCAAACAGGCAGCCTTATGCTGCCTGATAATCTCATCGCAATTCGAAAGCATTTTATTAACGGCGGGTGCGAGATTCACTTCAGTAATAAGTTGGTGGCTAAAGCACATCAAAATAAAGTTAAATCATTCTCAGTTTGAGCTCACCTAACGCTATACTCACGTATTGGAATGGAAACATTTAATATGTGCTGAGTTCTGTATGGATATCCACACAAAATTCATTGATACTGTCATGTTTGTTATCGGCTTGGAGTCGGATGAAATCTGTATTTGATTAATAACCTGCGAGCGAAGATTTGAAGTTATAGAACATATTTTTAGAGTAGGTTTTCTTAAGATTTCTTACCGTGAGTGTCTCCACATCCAGCACTTTGATAATTCCCTGAATGGAACACCAAAGTCGACCGTTTACATTAAGCAGCTTTGTCACAGGACTAGTGACAGTGCCAATTGACAAACAATGGGATGAGCATGTATTCCAGGATGTAGCTGCAGGGAAATCAATACGATTACATATATATTTTACACCAAGGTACAAAAAAAAGAACTTACCACCATCTCGAAGATAAACACAGATATCACCGTTGGCTAACGATACAAATACACGATTGTCCAGGTACCTGCGAAAGAAGTACATCCATTTAGTATCAAATTTAAAACAATAGTTTTATATACATATAACCAAGGCCTCAAAAATTCAGCAGAAGTTTCTTTCCGGAAAATCTAAGGTTCGTTTCGGTGACCGGCTCCTTTAAGGTTAAGATCGTTGAATCTTTCAAGCTTTATTATTTAATTGTGATTGCATAAAACAAAAGTTAAAAAAACAAGGCAACTTATTAAGCAGAAAAGATAGCCAACTTTCCAATTGTACTTTCACGCGCTGAACTCAAATAAAATATCCGGTTTAAGAGAAATATTGCATAAACGTGTGTTGGCCGAGGTTTGTTCACATTTTAGCTCCTGCAGCCACATTTATTAACCAATTCAAACCAAATTGGTTTCTACGTAGACTGAATTGAATAATAATGCAAAACCAAAGTTTGGTTCTGGTTCTTAATTCCGGCATTTAAAGAAATTTCATATTTTCGGCAAGTTACCAAAATTCCATAAATTTATCTTAACTTATATTAACTATATAACAGTTATATTAACTGGCTTATAGACCATTGTATTCCCAATTTTACTACATTTACACTTTTTTGATAACATCGCGCTTTTAGAAGTTTTGGCCGAAAGTCCATTTAAATTTTCCACATTTTTTCATAAAATTTTGCTCTTTGAAGACATTTTGGTTGTAAATATAAAGTAAAAAAGCCGAAAGTTTCTTTTCGATTTTGGGACATAACTTCTAAAAGCACGAGGATAGCAAAAAAGTGTAAATGTATTAAATTTGGGAATACAATGGCCAGTTAGTTTCACGATTTTTTTCTATTGGCAGATAAGTTTATGGAATTTTTTCAACTTGCCGAATATATAAAATTTCTCGGAAACGTTCATATTTTTCATATTTAAATCAAAATAATAGTATCTTAAGAACCAGACCCAAACTTTGGTTTTGATTTTTCGTGATTGTTACACAATTCAGACTACGTTGGTTTGGTTTGAATTGGTTAATTAATGTGGTTGCAGGAGCAAAAAATTTGAACAAACCTTTCTCTTAAACCTGACCCTCTGGCGGAAAACGGACAATTTATTTGAGTTCAGCGCCTGTCAATACATTGGGAACCTTTACTACCTTCTCTGGTTAAAAAGTTGACTTATTTTTGTAAACTTGTATAATCGAATGAGACATATTTATTATTAACGTTCTCCTCTAACCTCTAACAATTTCCTCTTATGAAAAAAATATGAGAAATTCTTTCTCGACCTCATACCCAATTCAGGGCCGATTTTCTTACAGAAGTGACTTTAACGGAACCTTTTTCCAAAGATTTGAGACTTTTTGAAAAGTAAGTCGAACGCTTTGGTTTGGTTTTGATGTTCTCAATTCGAATGAAATTGCTTACTTTTTACTTTTAGAGAACCACGGGCCAAACGAAATCGGCGCTAGCTAAATAACACAGAGGCCACATCACCAACCGAAACTATCGAAAATGAAACATCTGAAAATGATGCTGACTTTTAAATTTCACTATTCGTTTTGACAGGCATTGCCAAATTCTCGAGGCATTAAAAAAAAATCTAATCAAATAAAACAAAAAATTTTTTAAAGTTGATAAAAAGAATTAAGGAAAATGTACTTTATGTATCCCAATTACTATTAATTCCACCAACCAACAAGAAAAACTTTTGCGAGATCATGAATCAATTCCACCTTCGAAAAGTTGCCGAACATGCCTGATAAGGTCACTTTTCCTAATCGTTTGTTATGACAGTTGAGTTCGAGTCCCACCGCGAGCGTACATTTGTATACCCTTGCAGAGGGTATTTTAAAATTTTATAGCATTAGTTGGTAATGTTACGCAATCAAAAGGATGTAGAAGTAGGGAAAATTTTGAATTAAATGGAATCACCTTCAAAAAATGATCATGTTGGGTTGTTATGCTTTCCAAGATTCCACTAAATTTGTTCAAAAACGGACATCCAAATAATATAGCTCCCATAGAAAAGTAAGGTGCGAAAAGTAGTCTTATTTAGAAAAACAAACTGCAAAGGTATACAAAACTTCGGCTGAGCCGAAGTTAACTTTTCCCTTAATTTTTTTTTAACTCTGTACCAGAGACCAGAGTATATTAGTTTGTGCAAAGTATGTAACAGCCGAATCTCCGACCCCTAAGTTATATATTCTTGATCAGCATCAACAGCCGAGTCGATCTAGCCAAGTCCGTCTGTCTGTCCGTATAAATAAACATATCGCAGAGATGATAAGTGATAGAGGTTTGACATGTATGGATGGAACATAAGCTTCTTATACTTGCAGGCGGATCAAGTTTATTTTCAATTTTTGCCACGCCCCTCCCGCCCCCGCAAATTGGAAAAAACGTCATATCTCCCACAGTTTCATAGTAATCAGGATTCTTTATCGATCCGCCAAAGGAATGGTAAAGATCGGATGAACGATAGTCGAGTTATAAGGAAAACAAACAATAATGGGCAGCACCGGTCGAAACGGTGCTGGGCGGCACTTCACAGGTACAGAGTATATTAGAGTCGGGCTTGACCGACTTTCTTATTTGTTTGGTTTTAGCTTTGTGGTATTTTTAGCAATGAGTTTATTTTATAACTATATTTGATCTCACAAACAAAGAATGGGAACCCACTAGAGCTTAAGTTTTCTTTATGGGCTACCAGTTTTCCGAGGACGTTAGTCTTAGTCCAGTTATCGTGAAACATATTCGTTAATATATTAGTCTTTTGAGTATTTAAGATAGATTATTTGAATTTGCCGCCAAACATAACATAGCATTCTTGGTGGAGCACCCACTATTATGTTCGGACACTTAAAAGCTACGAGTGGCTCAGCGGAGGTTGGGTTCGATCTTCGAATTAATGTGTTTTCTTTGAAAGAACTTTACAGTCGGTCATCACTTTGTTGCAGTATGTAGTAATAGCCAGATTCACTTAGGCAAACTAATTTTTGTTCGAACGGAGAATGTCAACGGAGAATTAAATGTGCCTTTATAATAAAACTCAAAAAATAATCGCATAAAATGAAATAGTTAAACTGGTAATGGCCAAAATAAAGCATTTCGTTGGCAAATATAATTTATGTTTCAAATTGTCCGACCCTCAATTTTGTAGAACTGAGGCTTTAATAAACACTTTGTATGCCTATGGCTTCAGAACTACATTGTTCTTCCATTTCCCTTATAATATTCCTTTCAGCTTGTTCTTGTTTTCTAACCGACAATCGGATTGCTTGGATTCACACTTACAAAATGGAATAAACGGCTGAATGATGTTCAATTTTAATGCGATTCTTCTTAATGCGAATATTGTCCGTGCTGTTGTAGACATGAATGCAGCCATCTTCGGTGCCAATCCACATGGTTGATTGATTGCTCTCAGCCTCCTCTGGGTTCGATTCCTGTAAAAAAAATTCCACTTAGTACTCGTTTTAAACTAAACGTTAACCACTCACCTGATGCATGTGATATGCGGCATGCAATGAAGGAGCAGGACTGGGTACACGCTCCGCCAGCGCATGACCCGTGCTCATGGAAGCGGCCGCATCTGTCTCATCATCGCTCGAGCTTAAATTTAATTCTAACTGAGTATCACTTGGTGCCTCCGCACCTTCGCCACTTGCGGTCGTGGGAGCTTTCTTTTTCTCGGGTGTAGCCGTGGAGGATGTTGAAGCGGGTTGAAAGCTGGGAGAGATGCTCTTGCGATAGTCACGCAGTTGCTGGGTATAACTCTGACTATGCTGTGGTGTATGACGCAACTGAGCGCCAGCAGCTGGCTTATCCCTGTCGTCCTGATCTCCGGCACCACCACCACCACCTCCACTGTTGCGATTCGAGGCGGCTGCACTATACGCCGGCACCGAGGCCACACACAATATGCGAGCATTGCATACACCATTACAGCTGGTCACATTGGGTTCCGGATGCAAAGACATAATGCACACCTGTCCCACATAACCATCGCTATTACAAACCCAAACATCTCGATTATCACTCAGAGTGGCCGCTGCGCAGGTGAATTGCAGGCCAGCCCGTGTCTTGCGTATGGGGATGGAGGCGAGGAATTCGGGTATGGGATGACGTTCCAGGGTGGCGGCTGTTGTAAATAAAAAGGTTATTTAAGTAATCAAAGAAGGGGTCAAACTTACCCAATTTTTGCTTTGCTTCATTAAAGGACTCCTCCCATTGGGCACGTTTTTCCGTCTTACTGAAGACCACCGTTAACTTTTGCTGGCCATTTCTGTGCAAAAGAATTCCTCACTATAAAATTTTCCTAGCTGAAGAAAGGATTTAGACTTACGGTGAACTAACTGTTAGCTCCAGCATATTCAGTTGCGTATCATTCGATTGACGCTCGGACAGTTGCCGTTGTACATCACGATGCAACTCTCGGATGACATCCTCCAGGTACTGATGCGGGTACTTCATCGAGACGGTTATGTCAGTGATCTGTTGCAGCTTCGAACAATCGTCTGCTAAACTTTCAATTTCACTAACAATCCGCTTGATATTCTCGTCCTTGGCTGTAAAATGAGCACAAATATTAAAGTCTGTTCCATATTGAACCCAGATTTATACTCACACTTGACAATTTCCAGGCAATCGAGAGAAATCTTGGTAAGTAACTTGTACTTGTTGGTGTCCAAGGTAGTGGCTACGGTGCCCGGACAAATGTTGCTGTTTGGTTTGCGAATGGTGCCACTTCGCTTCTTGATGCTCGTCAAGACCAACAGATCGTTAAATAGGAAAAAACCACGATCTTTGCGAGCGCCCTGTCCCGAGGGCATAGACACCAAGTCGAATAACAAGAACTGCCGGTCTGGTGCCATTAAGTCGGTCATGCCTTCGATAACACCTTCCAGCTCACGCAGGGTGGCCTCACGTTGACCATTTTCCATGATTTCACGCTCCTTGCAGTTGATGTGCACCAAAATGTCATGAACCAACTTGAGTACATCCTGCAAATGTTTCTGATCGGGATGATCGTGATCTGTGTGCTTGATGAGCCGTTGAAACAGCAACTCATAGCTAAGAGCGAAAGAAAACAAACAATTAATCAAAGGGATTACAATGAATATTTACTGGACTCACTTGGGAAACTTTTGTACCGGCTTGATCAGCAAATTGTCCAGAGTTAGCTTGCCCTTGTGCTCGCGTGCTGTGGACTCCAAAAATTTGGCAAAAGAGGGTCGCTGATGTTTCATTGATCTGATGGCGTTTTTGGCCCGATTGCAGTTGTTCACAAATGAGGTGTACACCTCGAGTACTTCCAATTTTGAAAACTGCAATAACTCATTAGCAATTTCCATCTCGTAGTTGCGTAATCTGTATCAATTCTTACCGTATCCATAAACGCATCACCCACTTTCTGTTGTATATCCCAATCATCCAGTCGCTGCTTTAATTCACCCAAAAATTTCTCATGAATTTCCAGTATATCGGGCACCATAAAGAATATCTCATCCACAGTGCGTGTATCAATCATGCCGGCATGTTCGGGAGCTTTCAAGACTTTGAAATACTTTAATACCACTGTTTGCAGAGATTCGACATAGGATTGCTCATTGCGGTAAATCTCTTGCACCACATAGGTGCGTGTATCCTGAAATGAAGAAGGAAACATTGGATTAATTTTAATATAGTTAATTGGAAAAAAATCTGAATTTTTTAGCTGGTTCGAGGTCATGTTATGCTTACGCATAACTTTAAACAGAGACACACAACACCACAAAGGAGGCTGGTAGATCGTAATACAAAAAGTATTAATTGAAAATGTATATTTGAGAGTTCCTCATGTCATGTATGCCTATTCAATATTACACAAATACAGAACATAAATAAGAAATTTCGGATCATAAAATGGGTTTTTTCAATATTTTGGGATCCAGATAATATACTGGGAAAATCTACACTCCAAATTTCCAGTTCAAAACTCCAATAATTTCTTAAATATGTCTTCGAACCGATCTTTCTCCATATTTCTAGACTATACACCACATATCAGGTTTAAAGCTTAAATAATTTCTGAGTTGTGCCTCAAAGCCACTTTTGAACCAGTTAACTCGCCTAATTTAAAATAGTCGGTCCCACTGAAAACTTCAATATGAAAACTTAAAGCAGAGGTGGGCAATCGGCAATCTCTCTCACCAATCATACTTCTTGCTCGCCAGTCATGTGGGTAAAATCAGCACTCATAAATCAAAAATAGCAAATCGAAATTATCTGCTTAAAAGGCCTATTTTTAAAACAATATTTTTTTAACTCGTACAAAGAACAGAAAAAGAGAACAGGGTTCAGAAAATAAGTTGGCTTCAACTTAAAATTAGAACAGCATGTTGTCCTAAATTTTTGAGATCAAGACCCTGTAGTTCAGCTGGTGTTAAAGCACTACCTGGCCTAACGACCTGATGCATCACTGAGCGCCAGTCACGTCGTTAACGACAGGTAATGCAGCACAGCGCTAGTCTAGTACTTGAACTATAGTGTGCACCCATCACCACACTAACGACGAGTTTCCGGACATTTCCATACAAAATTCGCGAGGCAAATACTTGGCTGTTGGTTGTTCTGGAGGCAAGTGCTCACTGCGAAGAGTTAGGGGATTCGATAAAGCGGCACCGATGAACTACAGGGATGTTCCAAATATTCTTGAAATAAACACAATTTAACTCAACTCAAACCACCGCACTGAAAAGTATATGCAGCCATTTGGACGTGCGTCTACAAGTGTCTGCACGTCGCCGTGGTTGAGTGCAAAAGGATTGGGGATCGACCCCAGACAAATCCGATAAAAATTTGTCTATCTTTATAAAATGAAAAAAGGCATGTGGGGTGGGTGGGTTGTCGCTGAAGTTGTACAAGGGATATATCAGATTCTAAGGATTACGTGCGGGCGAGGCAACTGCAGAGCACATATCCAGTAAATAATGTTGACACCCAATCCGATCAATTAATATTCCCCAGAATGTTAGATGATACATTTATAAACTCAATACAATTTTTAACACAGTTGAGTTTGAAATGTTCCCAAAAACGGACATTTCAACTTGAATCAAGTTTTTACGTTCCCAAAAAATTAATCTTCAAGTAAGAACATTGTACTTCAAGTGAGAAAAGACGTCTATGGCCTGTTTTTTGTAACTATTGGGCTCATCTTGGGTCCAATGATCTTGGTTTTTCCCTATGTAATCGTTCAAAAGTTTGTAATATACAAATTCTCCTTAAATAATTGTACCGAACCCCTGAGAACCGTTTTAGTGCTGGTTTTTGGGTCCATCGAACCTAGAACCGAACCATTTAAATTGTCAACCTCCCGAACCTTGAACAACCGTGCCTCCTCTGCTTGGAAGATTGTGGGTTCGCAGAACAACTTTTTTTTTAGTTTTTCAGAACGTATAATAACTATCATAATATCAGAATCGTAGCATTATCACTATAGCGAATGAGGTTCATTGGATATTGATTAGCGTTTCTGTTATCTTCTTCTCAATAAAAATAAGGGTAAATGTCTGAAACAGGGACCTGTGGTTTCTTTTTAAATGTATTTTGAAATTTGCTTTTCTAGCACCAAATTTGCTTTTCGTCGAACGTCAAAAAATCAATAAAAAATTACAAATTTAGAAAGCGAATTATGAAGATTCTTCATTATGGTTAACCACCAATGACTTTTACCCTCTTAAAAATGTCTAGTGGTCGTGAAAGTGGCTTTTGTTTGTTTTAATTTTTGGTTACTAATGGTTTTTGCGGTGAAAAACCCCGAAAATATTTAACAAACTGTGCGGTTACTCCCACACACAAAGGATGTAAAGGGCGAATTGACACATTATGGCCTTAAAAAAAATACTTTCGAATTTATATCCAAATTCCGATTCTACAGGTGAATCCCGAAGCACAGAGCTTATACATCAGAGGCCGGCACGTCCCTATGTTGTGTGCATACGAAAAATATCAAACCATCCTAAAATATACTAAAAACAGTAAAATAGGCTGGACATTTCTAAGAATCTGCGCATTTTTATCTTCTTTTGACAAATTTAATGTAATGATCTCTCTTTAAGCACCTCCAGTAATCTGCTATCATGTTAATATCCCACCTTCCCTGGTACCTTTTCTCCATTTCTTTGATATCCTGGTGGAACCTCTCACTGAAGAGCATTGTGAGGTTTTCTTAGAATTTTGTTGCTGGTTCATTACAAATGACCAGCCTACTTTACTGTGTTTAGGTAACGAAAACATATTAGAGTCTCAACCACCATACCTTGGGGCGCTAGCAATAAATAGGATATTTTTGGATTCTTACAAAAGTGCTAAGGGAGGTATATCGCCATTGAAAAAAATTGCAGAATTGTTTGGAATAGTTTATTTCAAAGCTAAGGAGTAGTGCTTTCCGATGGTATGAAAGAGAGTCCAAACAATAAAATGGATTCCCCGAAAACGCTTCTACTGGGAGTGTCCTTCTGGTGGAATGTCGCTCGGGACAGAGGCGAGTGGCGGGCATTAGTGGCAGCGGCCGAGACCGTAAAACGGTTGTGATGGCCAAAGAAGAAGAAGAAGAAAACGCTCCTAAAAGGGGTAAGAATAGGCACTTAAAGGAACTTTAAGCTAAAATTACTAAAAATCTCGACGTGATGGACAATTTCTCAAAACGCAGTCTTGCTTAGCACACAAAATTCGAATTATTTTGCCTTATGTTATTATCAAAAAATGTCTCAACGATCTAAGAATTGAAACATGATTGAAACCTTGAAACATGAATGAACTGGTCCGAGAATCGAACTTAAGTCTTTCCAACGGGTTCAAAGCTTAAACCCCCGGACCGAACCATCACCAGAATTTCAGAGAAAAAATTTTTTTGGAGACTTCTTAGTTTAAAAATTTGTAATATGAAAATGTGTAACAGCCTTAAACCAAATATTACTTGCAGATAAAAATTTTAATTTTTGTTATGTGCAGAAATTTAATTAAATTTCTTAATTCTGACTCTTATCTTATTTCTCATTGGAAATCTCAAGAGGTTTTGGTCTCGATTGGTTTGAACAACGCTTGAAAAATTTTTCAGTGTCACAGAACCTCGGGAGATTAAATTTTCTAAGTTGGAAAGGAAAGGACGAAGATAATGGACAATCTCATCAAAGGGAGTTGTATTTCTATATTAAGGTTTTTAGATAACTTGATGTTCACTTGAAATTGGTTATTCTAGTTTAAATTTAAAGCTTTAAAAAAAGTGTACAAGCCAATCATGAAGTAAGACTTGGCAACTCTAGAGGTCTAGTTGGAGTTTTGAAATCATTAGAATTGATGGCATTATTGGCATAGAGAGATTGTTGCTAATCGGATAGTCGGCAGGCAAAGACAGCTGATGATAGTACCGGAAGGTTCCTGAAACCAGGGCTACAAACCGGTTTTGTACCGAACCGGTTCTAGCCGGAATTCCGACTTTTATTTTACTGTGAACCGAACCTTGAAACGAACCTCTTTAGAATAAAAGCTGAACCTGAACCTCTTTCGAACCTAAAACTTCGGTTCCGTTCAACAAAAATTACAGACCTTAACAAATTTGATCTACGGACCAGCGACTTCTTGTGTTATCTGATCGGATTTGGGCGACTGACTTTTACAATCAACAGGAAAGTTCAGGCTTGCAGTTCTGCTTGAAACAGCTGTACAGTCGACCAGCCTCTTTTGAAGTGTTTGGTGTCCCTGTTTAAAGCAATGTGAAAACATAACATGACCTCGAGCCAGCTAAAACTGCCTAGTTTGATTTTCATAAAGGTCGTAAAAACAAGGAATGCACACTACTCGAAAATAAGTACTGGTTCGGTTGTTCACACAGATTTTGAACCGCCGGTTCGGTTCATTACATGCTTTTGGGAGCAAAACTAAACCGTGGTTCCATTTCAGTTCAGTGGTTCGCCTATGCCTTTTCGCCTACTTTGGAAATTGAATTCCTATAAACCATTTGAACATCTTTAAGACTTATTAAGTCGGATTTTTAGGATTCGTCTAGAAGTTCTCAAAAAGCACTTCGAAAACGGAGAATGTCGGCTAGAAAAGAATACATATTATCCATGTTATACACCCAATTAATCGTTAATAAAAAACTCTCCTGGATAAGATTAAGTTAAGGAGAAGAAGTACTATTGAAAATTGAGAATATTGTCCAGTAGAGGATGACAAATCAATTATCTACTTTCAAGAAAAGAATGCAGACTGATGACAGGTATATTAAGAGTTCGGCGGGCAAATGCAGTAGACAATTATCTTAGGAAAACGAAATTAATAAGTATCATTGGCTAGAGGAAAGCTATTCACGTTTTAAAACTCATCAGACACCTGACCCGAACCGATTTTCTTTGTGGTTTTCGGTTCGGTTCAGCATTTCTGAAAGGAAGCCGGTTCGGTTCACCAGCTGGAAAAAGCAGTTCAGTTTGGATAGGTTCGGTTCGGTTCCAAAACCGGATAGCATGCATCCCCGGTAAAAACAGATAAATTTGTACAAATCAATTACTTGATTCGGAACTTTTGGATGGATATTAAAGTGATTTGAAATCGACAAACAAGACAAAAAACACAGGTAACAAAATCAGCATCTGTAAAATGAATGCCTAAAGTGAAACCCTGCTAAATCCTTATTTCAGGAAGCATTCCAAACTGTAATGCGACAGCTCTCCATAAGCATTATTAGTCGTTCTAAGTTGATGCCAAAGAGCAAAGGGATTATATTGAGTTAAAGCATTGATATAGCTTTTGTATGTTTGAGTGTTTCTGCAGTTGAATTTGTTCTTTGCACTTATAAAAGGTGCCCAAATCCCTCCTCAAGTTTTCTTTAATATCAAAATTTAAAAAAAAATTAAAATAAACATTTCAATGAACTCCACTTACGCCTTCATAACCGCCCAGATTCCATTTACTACCAATCTCAAAATGTGCTCGCCGCTCCGAATCATCCTCCGAATCGGAACAGGTGATTGACGTCATTTTCTTCAGTCGATCGCATTTATCATTTTGATAACCAGCCGCCCCGGCCCCAAATCCGGCCTTACTGATGCGCGCTACCGTTGTGGTGGCCATGGAAACAGCCTGAGAGACACTGCTGCTGCTGTTGCTGCTGCTGGTGGAGGGCAAGAGGGGTGCTGCTGCTGCTGTGGCCAGTGTGTGTCCTTGTGCGGGTAAAAGGGCGGCGGTGGCGGTGTTGGAAACGGTGTTCGAAGGTGCAGTTATGGTTGTTTGTAAATCCAGTAAACTTAACCGTAGATTTTCACGATTATGCGACATTTTGTATTCAATTGTTCCGATTCACTTTTACTGCGTCTGCATTGAAGGCATAACCCAACTTAACTAAAAGCGAAAAATACCCATACAAAACTAAAAAAAAAAAAGGGCAACGGATGCAGCAGCGCACGTAAAATGCGTAGATGTTAAGTGGGAGAACGACTACAGCCCACTTGCATTGAATGGCTTGGGTGGTTTCAGTCAGTTGAGGATGTGTACTGCGCCTGCCCATGGATGGATATGGTGTGTGTGCGAGTGAGTGTGGCTTGATAATGACACTGACCATGTTGTGTGTTGTTACTTAGCGAAGGCCAAAAACAAAGGCGTGAGGTAAGTGCGATACTTTAAAACTGCCAAGTGGTCTGCCTGTTTTTGCAGTGAATTTAAAATGAATCAGAAATAGTTGTCAGCTGTATTGGCCATTAAGGTAAGGTAAGCAACATGTTATCACTAACACACACACGCACACACACACCTTTTATGTATGTATATGTAAGAAAATTTAAGCTTGTTGCTTTTAAAAATTTTTAAATTTGCTCAGCCTACTTTAATGAGCTTAATTTTCACTTCAATTAATTTTCCGCTTGAAACAAATCAATTTTAAATTTTCTTCTCTCTTTCCAAAGAGTTCGGTTGTTGTAAAAAAAAAAGGAAATTTGCACTCTTATGGGGCGCAACAAGAGGTTGGCCTTGTGCAGTCAGGTACACACACACAGACAGAATTTTCTCTTTTGATTTGCTGGCTTTTTGATACGCAAAATTTAAAAAATTCATGTGTTTTAGCAATATTTTTGCATATTTGATGAATGTTTTTTAAGCACACACAACACAGACACAACTTTATTATAAATACAATTTTTTGTATCCTTTTTTTTGATTTGCTTTGCTTGAGGAATTTACACAATTTATGCTTGCTTTTACAAGCCTTTTATTTTTTTTTTTTTTATAAATTGAACCATGAAATTTCGCCACACAATCGTCGTAGGAAAGCAAATAAGTATGAAAACACAGCCAAAAAAAAACCCGTGGAAGCAAATGGCTACATTGGCTTTAACGGCGGTATTTCTGCTGCTGCTGCTGCTGCTGCGGGAGAGCAGCCCCACAATGTGTAGCACAAAACACAACTAGCTAGAACCAGGAGTGCGCTACTCAACACGGCTGAAAAACATTCCATTGTGCCATATACACACTTAATTTCCATTTTTCATATTCCAATCAAGCAGCCCGCAGCAACAACAACAACAACAACACAAACCGCCCCCAAAGAGCCACCCACAGCAGAGCAAAAACTTAGTAAAGCAAACGTAGAACAATATTTGGACGCGTATTTTGGTATCGGAAGAGCGCCTAAGTACAAATCTTCATGGATTCTGGAATTTAATTTGTTTTTGCCAGCAAACATTATTTATCCCATGTGTACGCTGTGAGGCAGCAGCAGCAGCAGGAAACTAATGAAATAAACAGTCCCACACCACAATTAACCATCTCAGCTGTTAGTACACACCATTGGAATGCTGTGCGCAACTCTCGCGGGAAAGTATAAACAATTTTAGTTCAATTTGCATGCGACAAGTGGGCAAAAGTAGACAACCTGCCAGGCAGTCAGACAGTCTGGCGAACGACAGTTAAATCTTGTTGGCTCACGCATTCAAAAAAAATGGAAACAAAATTCAAATCAAAATTTTGAGTAAAGAATTTTGATTTTTGTATATCAGGAATTTCGAATTTTAGAAGGCATTAAAATGATAAAAGAAAATCGAGACAAATTTCTTATTTGTGCAGTCTCACTTTGTTCAAAAACACAGAAAACCATACACAGTACGCAGAACAAAATAAAACTCATCAACATGAAAGAAAGCAACTTGGCCGATTAAATCGCTTAAGGGGGTATTGCTGCTTGGCAAAAAATTTTTTTCGATTTTTAGTTTTTGCATATTTTTAAAGCTTGGATATTTGAGAATATCGTCCTAAAAGGATTTTTTGAAACTCGAAATACTTTAGAAGATATAGTGACCCGTGACCCGATTTGCCTAGCAACTGCAAACTTTAAACGAGTTTATCTCGAAACCACGTTTTACGAGCTGGCGGCACTGACTGCGCCCATAGTTCTGAACCGATTTTGATGAAACAAAATGCAATCCACGCAGAATTGTTACCATTATGGTCCCTATTTCAATCATAATTTTAAAAATTTTTTTACTATATTTTTTTACACTAAACTACAAAAAAAAATGTTTTAAATCGATTTTTCATTTTTCAATGGACTCCATTTTGTAAAAATAATCGCAAAATTATGATTGAAATAGGGGTCCGAATTACATCTGTACTGAATCTAACGCCGTTTACTTTTTTTTTGAAGATCAACTTTGAAGGCCGACAACTTTTTGAACAGCCCTCGTACAAAGGAAAAAACATTTTTATTTAATTCAATATTTTCTTAATACAAAAAAAAAAACATAATTTAAATAACTAAAGGGTGATTTTTTAGCTATTATCTTTTTGGCAACACTGGTTTAAACAGCTCACGCACGTTTCGTGTTTTGTTTCACTGTCAAACATCTTCAGTTTGGTCTATAATTTAACCATGAATCGTCTTACAAACGAACAACGCTTGCAAATTATTGAATTTTACTATCAAAATGCGTGCTCTGTTAAGAAAGTTCATCGTGCGCTTCTGCCATTTTATGGTCAGTTTAATCGACCCACTGAAGCGGCTATTCGGGCTATTGTGACTAAATTTCGCACCAAATTTACATTGTTGGACATTAAGCCACCAACACGCTTACGTAGAGTGCGAAATGAAGAAAATATCGCAGCTGTATCGGCCAGTGTTAATGATGACCATCAATTATCGATTCGTCGCCGTTCGCAGCAATTGGGCCTCTGTTACTCAACAACGTGGACAATTTTGCGGAAGGATTTAGGTGTGAAGCCTTTCAAATTACAGCTGGTGCAAGAATTGATGCCGAACGACCTACTGCAACGTAGAATTTTTGGTGCTCTTGGAAAGTTGGCCGAAGATCCACTTTTTTACCGAAAAATTGTGTTCAGCGACGAAGCTCATTTTTGGCTCAATGGGTACGTAAATAAGCAGAATTGACGATTTTGGAGTGAATATCAGCCAGAAGCATTGCAAGAGCTACCAATGCATCCAGAAAAAGTCACAGTTTGGTGCGGTTTATGGGCTGGTGGCATCATTGGACCGTACTTCTTCAAAGATGATGCGAATCGTAACGTAACTGTGAATGGTGACCGTGAGATGATATCCAACTTTTTTTTGCCCAAAATGCAAGAGCTTGACTTGCATGACATGTGGTTTCAACCAGACGGTGCCACATGCCACACAGCACGCGCAACAATGGACTTATTGAGAGGCGAGTTCGGTGAAGATTTTATTTCACGTTCGGGACCGGTCAATTGGCCGCCTAGATCGTGCGATTTAACGCCTTTAGACTGTTTTTTTGTGGGGCTATGTTAAAGCTCATGTCTATACAGACAAGTCCGCTTCAATTGACGCATTGGAAGACAACATTGAAGCATTTATTCGTGAGATACCGGCCGAAATGTTGGAAAGAGTATGCCAAAATTGGACTAAGCGGATGGACCATTTGAGGCGCAGTCACGGTCAACATTTGCATGAAATAATCTTCAAACATTAAATTATATGGACCGTACTATCGATTCAAATAAAGATTTCATGCATTTTTCTGAATTTTATGTGTTTTTTTTTAAAAACTTTCTTATAGCTCTTAAAAAATCACCTTTTATTAGAGAGTTGTTTACATAGTAGTTTGGGATAATTTCGCTAAAGAAATTTGTCAAATTACCAAAAAAGTACCTTTACGATGTGATGGGGCCAAGTTCTATTTAGTTTTTTTTAGTTTCGGTATGTTCTTCAAAAGTATCGGGGTCCGAAGGCGTACAGAAAATGACCTTAATAAAGTTGCACAGTGTAAATATGAAACCACGAACCATCTAAGCATTTTTGTCTGCCTCTAACTTGTAAAGTGTCTTCAGCAAAATTTTTAGGAATGTTCCAAGCTAAAAGTTTTAAAAACACTCCAGTCCCCGTTATCGACATTTTTGGGGCATTTTGTGTCAACTTGTCGGATAAATCAAATATTTACTTTTTATTCATACGTCAAATCTCCGTCAATTTTATAGAAAGCAGGTTCAAACCTTCTGAACAAATTTTGAAATCAAGATTTGTTATCGATCCGCCAAAGGAATGGTAAAGATCGGATGAACGTTTGTCAAGTTATAAAGATAACAAACAATTATAATGGGCAGCACCGGCCGCAACGGCGATGGACAGCACTTCACACACCTCAACACAAACTTTGTAACCGACTTTCTTACTTGTTTTTGTATGTTTTAGTACAAAAGTGGCATAGTAAAATCCAAAATGAAAATTTTAGTTTTGACTATACGTTTTTGTTACTAAGTGTATTAACAGAGAATATTCTGGCCGATGGCTGCCTGCCGTACGACTGACATTCTATTTATAGTATCTGGTAATACTGTGCGGTTCGGCTTGGCTTACGGTTATTCCTTATTGGTATCTGCCGGATCGTTAACAGAGAATGTGCTGGCCGACGCTTGTCCCAAAATCACCTACAGTACGTCTGATATTTCATGTTTAGTCTCTGGTATTGTTGTTTTTAAATAAACTTGATCTGAATTTGGTCGCTCTAGCTCCTTTAGTCTCCGAGATCTAGGTGTTCATACAGACAGACGGTCAGACGGACATGGGTATATCGACTCGGCTTTTGACGCTGATCAAGAATATATATACTTTATGGGGTCGTAGATGCTTCTGTCTGCCTGTTACATACATTTGCACGACTTTAGTATACCCGTTTTACTCTACTAGTAAAGTTTGATTCACTTAGGGCCGATTTCTTATCTACTACATAGCTGGTATGTGCCAGATAAACGTAGAACCCCTCTGTTATTTGTAAGTTTATTTGCCAGATAGCTCTATGTAGAAGATAAGAAATCGGCCCTTACCAGTTAGCTCCGATATCTGGCTCACGTAATCTTCAACCAAGCTAACCCCAAAATTACATTGTAAATTTTAAATGACTAAGTTCAATCTAAAAACTTATACATAAGTATCAAAAAATACAAAATTGTAACCATTATATAAAAACACGAGATATCCCAAGAGATTTCCAAATTACACAGAAGTTGCTTTCGAAACTTTCGGGCTTTAATTAGAAGATTTTGTTTAATTACCCACCTTAAATTTTTAGAATTGGAATCTTTGTTATTTTTGTAAATAAGTTGTATCTAATGGATAAAATGATTAATATGTTTTGATAATAAATTTAAATTTAATAGCTATTCATAATATCTACCTAAGACTCCAACCAAAGCGAATACGCAAACTAACCAAACCGAATCCGCATGCCAAATAAAAATGTTTTCATAGTTCACAAGTGGAACTCAATGTTAAATAATTTGTAAGTTTGAGTTTAAACTGAATCTTAAATGCGCTCGTTTACAGTCCAATGTTCCTATTATCATTGTGTAAAAGTAAGTAAAATTGGCTTGTCAAGATGACAAAGCCCCAAAGGGCCAAAGCCGAGCCTCTCTCAATCTCTTGGCTTGTGCGCTTCTAATTTTAGCACAAGAGAAAGGGAACTACAGTTTAACGCCGAATCCGAACGGCAGTTTGAGAAGCTTTTCATGGCTAATTACCTTCCTGCTGCTGGCAAACAGCAAAGAGGTGTGGCCGGGTGTAAAGTTTATTCAAAGAAAAAACTTTTCATTAGATGTTCCGAGGCGGGATCGAACCCAAGACCCACAGCGGTCGCGCACACTAGCCGCTGAGCCACCCAGCCACCATTGTGAACTCTTATTAAAACAAATATTTATTTCTTAAATAATTATTGTGGGAAATCCCACAAGATTCTTTGCTTAATGCTTAATTATAGACATTTGACACTGACTCTCGGCCCACTTTGCCATAAAAAACCAAGAGCCCTATTTCCGGATTCTGAATTTAATCATATTTATCATAGAACAAGATTTTCGATTTGTTTCAGTTCCAAACAAAGATTGAGTTACTCAGTTTAATCATTAAAATTTCCACCAAACTTTTAATTGACGGTTTTGGAATCAAGAACTATTCAATTGTTTATACCCAACAGCTGAGCTAGCTGTTTTATTTAACATTCCACTTAACTTCAACCACTGTGCCAACAACAACTGTGGAAACAACGGAATGAAATATGGTCTAAAGAGAATACTGTTAACATACTAACACACATTTCCAATGCGCAGACAAATTTTTGGAGCATGCGCATCCCGTATCCACATTGCCCATACACCCACACCGTGCACTTCCACCACACAGCCGAATCACTTAGCAAACAAAACAAAAATCAGACACCGATACACACAATCGTACGTACTTTGATGCAAATGCACATACCTATGTAAGTACTTGTGTGAATTCAGAGACCAGAGCTACCCAAAACAACAATGTAATGACCAGAGCTATTTAGACTGTAGATACAAAACAATAGACTGACTTAACAGTTGATTGCAACGGCTACGATTGAGCAAACAAGAGAACTAAGAGATCTGTAAGACAGCCAATGTGATCAAGGATACTCTCATTAGATAATAATACGCATGTGCAGCATGACTATAAAAGGCAACTAGATTTAAAAGTTAAAGAAATAACTCGTTCTAATTTGATCTAAATCAAAGAAGATAAAAGTTTAGTTTTTCCGCTCTTTACACCCGTTACTCGTAGAGTTAAAAGAGTATACTAAAGTCGTGCAAATGTATGTAACAGGCAGAAGGAAGAATTTCGGCACCAACAGCCGAGTCGATATAGACATGTCCGTCTTTCTATACGAACACTTAGATCTCGGAAACTAGAAGAGTTGGAGCGACCAAATTTTGTATGTAGACACCTGTCGTCTGTACGCAGATCAAGTTTATTATTAAATTTTGGCCACGTTGAATAACTACAACAATTTTTGCTGTGTAATGCTTTGCATACTTTTTGGCACCGCATGCGCTATTTGCTTTCATAATGTTGAAATGTTCACATTAATGTTAATGCTCTGTTAACTAACAAAAGGGAGGGCTATACATTAACTCCCCTGAGTAACAGATATATCGAAGTCGGGCAGGACCGACTTTAACTCACGCTCTCGTTTTGAACCGTGAACAATGGATTCATTTCAGCCGTTAGTTTTTCTGGAACCAAAAAGACCGACAAGAACCTAAACATTGTACCGGTACAGTTTCGGTTCTGAGCGCAACAAAACTATCTCTGAAGCTATCTCATTATACATATTTCACGAATTAAGAACATTTTTTTTAAATTTTTAGAAAACACTTCCTTAAAACAATAAGGGTCGCCATTGAAGTAAGTTATATTCTCGTGGCAGCAAGTTATTTGCTTTATTGAAGCGATACGAAAATTGGTCGTAGCACCTTGTGTTTTGCAACATTCAAATTCGAGATTTAACAATTTTCTTGATTCAGGCCTTAAACTCTCAAGGATAGTCCGTTTTATTTGTTGATCGTCATGGGGATTTTCAAGACGAATCGTAAATGGAATTCGATTAAACTCGAATGGAATATCGAACTTTCCTTTGAGTATCGTTTCGGTACAGAGACATACGATTTTCGTGTAAACGTTGTATTAATTTGTATGTAAGTAACAAAACAATCTGTGGTTACTAGATATCATCGCAATTTTCTCTCGAATTGAATTCACTTGACATTAATCAATCGGTTTCAGTTGCTCAAACGAATTCGAGTTTTTTCTTATACCAGATCTAGTAACCGTAGTCATTTTTTTCACCTTCCATACGTTGTTCAAATTGGATGCAAAATGTTAACGTTTACACGAAAATCGACTCGAAATCCGGAACAGTGCCCATAATGAAATTGTCCGATATCAAGCCAAGCTCATCTAATAAGCTCGACGCTATCTTTTTGCCAACTGAGCTGTTTCACGGGCTGCCTCTCTTTGCTCTTGTGTTTGAGAGGCACGAAATCGGGGCATACTAAGGGCCATTTTCTCATGCTTCTGTTTTTGCACATCTAAGTGGATTTGGTGAATTTTCACTGATCATTTTGAGCATGAGCTATGCTATGCCAACGCGTAAAATTTACCTAGATATGCATAAACAAGAACATAAGAATCAAACAAATCAACAAGTATCCTTTATACTGACTGTTTGACAGAATGATCTGGAATGATTGAGACTAATCGATTGGAACGATGTTGTCTTTTGTTTTCAATATTTTTGTTGTTTACATTCAGATTCGAGTATTTTCTATGTACTTGGATATCTTTATAGACAAATTTTCTGTTTATTTATACTTTTTGCCAAAAGTTCACAGAGTATATTAAGTTTTTGCTAGTGGATGCACCTCCGAACCTGTCAAGTAAATATATTCATGATCAGAGTAGTCAGCTTTGTCATGTCCGTCTGTCTGTTTTGCAAATTCACGATTTCTTTTGCCCGATTGGCCTACATCTCCTATTTGGCTGACAATGGCTAACTAATAAATCGATCAAATCTTCTAAATAATATTTATAAAAAAAACAGGAAATATTTGAAAAATTTAAATGTATTTTTCAGTAGTTATTCTGCTAAAATAATAAAGTCCATTGAGCCGTTCTTGAGCCATAAGTAGTGTAACTATCCCGACTTTTTATACACTGTACCAAAGATACACAGAGTATATTAAGTTTGTGCAAAATTATGCAACAGGCAGAAGGAAGCATCTCCGACCCTATAAAGTATATATATTCTTGATCAGCATCAACAGCCGAGTCGTTATCGCCATGTCCGTCCGTATGAACAAATAGATCTCAGAAATGGTAAGAAATAGAGGTGTGACATGTATGGGACATAAGTTTCTTATACTTGCAAGCAGATCAAAGCTATTTTTAATTTTTGCTACTCCCGCCCCCGCAAGTCGAAAATAACGTTATATCTCCCACAGTTTTATAGATAGAAGGTTTGTACCTTCTGGACATATTTTTATCGTTAATAAAAGACAGGATTATTTATCGATCCTCCAAAGCTATGGTAGCGATCGCATGAACGATAGTCGAGTTAAAAGGAAAACAAACAATTATGGACAGGTACAATGGTTCAAAGATCAGACAAGGATATTCTTATAGGATTTTCCTCGCTCAACAATAATCTGACCTCCAAAAGTGCCCAACTCGTCGAGAAAAATAGGCTCTAAGTCTCTAAAAACCACGTTGTTGGCTTTTTTCGATCACGTGTAGAGAAAAATGCCGAAGGGCTAGAAGTCTCTAATTAGGCTTAAGTTAAAGCTTGAACTGTCAACCATATGAATTAAGTCGAAAAACTTTTAGCACCTCGGCATTATTTTTAAATAATTCTTGAATAGGGATCGAAAAAGGACAACAACAGAGTTTTTTGAGACTTTGAGTACATTTTTCTCAAAATCTCACCGTGATGGGCACTTTTGGAGGTAAGATTAGTGTTGAGCGAGGAAAATCCTATAAGAGTATCCTTGTCTGTTCTTTAAATCAGAAAATTAGTTAATTTTTGTTGACCTGTGGTTTGATAATCAGGTACCCAGCAGAGCTGAATGAGGTTGGTCCACAACATGCATTACAGCAGGCGCCCACGTAATGGGAAATTCTCGCTACGATTTGTATACACACTTGAAATTAGAAATTTTGTATAACAAGAATTCGAGTAGTTTTTGTGCATATAACAGTTTATTTGAGGAAATATTTTCCCTGAATCTTGGATGACCAGTTTAAATTTATGTGCTGAACAGTGCAAAAAATTGACTTTTTCTTTAAAGTGTCTTGCCCCCCATAGTTGCCGCCCCTGTGAATATACTATTAAATCGTAAACCAGCGGTTGGCATAAGATTTAAGTTTGGGAGCAGTCCAACAACAACCCCTTATTGGCGACGCTCCAGTCGGCAAGCCAGACACACGCTGCAGGGCATTTGCTTTTGCAGACACACTGCCCCTGTTTTGCTGACTGCATGTGAGACTTACCAGCGCCCTGCGCTGTTGTTTGAACTCGCTTCGAAACGAGACAACTGTGTGCGGGTGGCGCCAAGAACCGAGGCAATTTTAAATGCCGCGCAGGCGTCAGTTGCCGTTAAATAACTCTTGGAGCAATGGGAGCAAGGGCTTGCCCATCACTGTCTTAAGCAGACATACATTACAGCTTCATATATTGACTGTTGACAAAGTAGTATTCCAGCTACATTGCAACTTCATACACCAAGTGTTTGGAGTTGTACAGCACATGTATTTGAAAACCTCGTTACAATCCGATACACCTAAAACTAACAAGTGTGCAAGGTTGTAGGGTAGCTGCTGTACAAGTCCATACACCAAGTGTGTGGAGTTGTACAGCTAGTCCACAAGTCCATACACAAATTTCCAAATTGTGTATCGTATTGAGAACTGAACGCATACTTCCTCGCCAACATTTTCTCAAATTGTATATAGAGTTGTAATCTAAAACCCAAGTGTTTTCTGTTATACGCCCACTTTCCCGATTACATCGAACTCTATTTTAAAGTCACGAAGCCTACGAAAACGGCCAAGCTTATGTAAAAGTATACAGGCTTGTAATCGATACTTGAAGGCTGCCAGCCTTCAAAGTGTTAGAGAGAACATTGATCTTGTTATGTGCTTCTGCGCCTCTGGGTACTGAGTATAGAATATTGAGTATGAAGTACTAAGTATGGATACAGATTTTCGCGAACTGTTTATAAAGTACTGAGTTTCGAGTTCTGAGTAACGAGTGCTGATTATCAAGAACTAAGTACAGAGTATAGAGTATCGAGTACTTAGTATCGACTGCTGAGTATAGAACAATGAGCATCGAGTACTGAGTGCAGAGCAGTGGCGTAGCCAGGATATTTTCAGGGGTGTGGCTACGCCTCTGGTGCAGAGTATAGAGCAGCGATGTTCCTCCAAAACCTCCAAGGGGCCGAGCGCAATCGGCTATTTACACGCACACGAGCCGAGCTCATGCCGAAGTCAAGCATAAGAGCGTAAGCAGTGCTCTCTTTGCTTGCATTCGATGCCCTGACGTCGAGCAGGGCAGTTCAAGGCTGGGCTGTGTCGTTTAAATATTGCACACCAATACACTCTCACTTATTGCCCTGACTCTTCTTGAACATCGCTGGTATAGAGTGCTGAGTATCGAGCACTAAGTACCGTGTGCTAAGTATGGAGTACTGAGTATCGAGAACTTTCTCGATACAAGAAATGCCACACACTATAAAGCACTGAAGCCTTAAAGTTGTACCGAAGTGCTTCTTATTGGAATAACTTAATTTAAATCTTCTCGGAGTTCATGCATTTTCAGTTCACAGGCAGATACGGCGGAACTTAGACAGAATTTTAAAATGGAAAGCTCCTTGTGTTTTATTTGGGGTGGAAAATTAATCAAAATTTTTGTCTATGAAAAAGGGACGAAAGAGTAAGTGATCTTTGATCCACCTTTGGCTGGATTTTTATAAAATCCCATCTTTGTACTCGCTTTCAGCACAAATGGAAACTAATGCCTGAATTTCATATATTCGGCTCACTCCGCTTGGGCTGTGCGTTACTTATTGTTTTATAACCAACTAAGTTGCCTTAACTCTACTCACCGCAATGGTTTTCTGTCGCTGCTCTGAGAGCATATTTTCACTGGAACCCTTCAGCAATTCGGCCAGCAATGCAGGTGTGGGTTTCAAGTCCACTGAAGCGTTGGCGTTGGCCTTTGACTTATTGCTGCCAACATTATTTGCACTGGCATCCAGACTGCGTTTGGCCGCATGATGATGATGATGATGACTGTGATGATGATGGTTGCCCCTTTCATTGCTCATAGATTGACTCCGCTTGTTGTGATGCGATTTTGGGACAGGCGTTTCGGATGCAGCACGCTTCATATGATGCAACTGCTGTTGTTGTTTACCACCGACTAACGCGGTGGCGGCTTCAGTCAGATTTTTCTCTGAGGCTGAGGCTGTGGAGGTTATATCCTTGCTGATATGCTCAATTTGTGAGGGTGTGGAGGCGGCGCGTGCATGTGACGGCACAGGCAAATATGTGTTTGACTTACGCACACGCATGGAATTTGAATATTGTGGCAAATTGTTGCGTGTACCAGCAGCGCCGGTTCCTGAAGTCGTGGGTGTTGCCTCATCGACACGCTGGCGACGTAGATGTAGGCTAGGATAAAAATTATATTAATCTCTTTGTGTAATTATGGGTCCCCCAACTCACCCGTCTGATTCACGTAAATCCTCGAGTATTTCCTCGAAATGCATGCGATTTGGTTTTTTCATTTCCGCCTCTAGCATTTGCCCATAGGGACCTCTTAGGGGACGCTTGGAATAGCGTTTATAGTCGTAGTCACCGCTAGGTGTGGGACTGGCAGTAACACGTTCACGCGTCACCCGTTCACACTCATTGTCGGAAGTGGAATCCGTACGCAGGTAGCTGTAGCTCTTGTTGCCAGTGCTAGAGGCATCGTCCTTCTCCTCGCTACTCTGACAACTGAAATTGCTTAATAGCTGTGACTTTTCACGCGGAGCACTCCAAGTAGGCGAACCCTTCTCCAGCTCGGGAGTATTCAAATCAAAGGAGTACGAACTGGGCGTACGCATCTCATCCGTGGCGGGACTATTGATGTACATCTGCGTGACTTCAGGTGAGTCGGGCCTTATGGCTTTCAAATTGGCCACCGAAATGTCCAAGGCCAATCCTCGATTTGCTTGAGGAGCCTGCCAGTCGGCATTGTCTATATACATGCCCTTGCGCTTGGTGGACTTGTCCAAATGTCGCTTGTGACGCTCATCTGTGCTATGCCGTGGCGTGGCTATGACTTCTAGGGAACTGCGCAGCTCCAGATTAGTCAGATCGAGATCATCGTGACTATACTGCTTGGGGTAAACGGGCTCTGAGGCTTGTCTACGGTTGGTTACCTCCGCAGAGGCTAATTCCTCACCCTCTTCGGAGGAACGACTTACTGAAATGGTGGGCACCAAATCGCTACGCATGGCGGTGGTAAGGGTCTCGGTTTGGGATACTTTACAAGCGGCGTGTGACATGGGCGGTTGTATGGTTTCTGGAACAATGCCAAACTCCTCAGGTGCCACCTCTACCCATTCCTGTGCGGGTGTCTCCAGCCATTCCTGGGCAGCACATTCGTACACGGGCACGGGTATCTCACAGGTGGTGGCTGTTTGCAGGAAGTTAACTGGCGGTGATTCCAATTGTATTTGCTCTTCCATTAGCGTGGCCAGATTTGGCGCACTGCTATCCGTCTCTGAGGGTGGTGTTATCTCCAGCTGTGGCTTTACTATTATGGGGGTAACCAATTGGTGTTCCTCTTTGATCAAGCAATCGCTCTCCGACTGTATGGTGTCCGTGAGCGACTCCATTTTGGCATGTGCCGCTATGACGCTACTGGCGGTGGCAGGCACCAAACCCGTGGCACTACTGCTATCCGTATTAAAGATATCCTCCTCTTGTATTGAATCCGTCAGCTGATCTATGGACTTCTCTTCGCCGTAGTTTAAGTTAATGCACAGCTCTGTTTTCTTCAGTGGTATGTGTATCCAACCCGGATCCTCTATGGGCAAAGAATACGCCGTAATGGGACTGGGCGCTTCAATGGCTTTATCGCGACGCAGACGATCGCGTAAAGCACTTAGCGGGGATTTGCAATCAATTTGGGAGAACGAAACCGAACGAAACGGTATGCCCTTCTGTGCGTACGAACCGATGACTGTGCGCGACTCCGGTCTGGATAGGTGTGGGTGCCATTCGCTACTGCTGCTGGCTGGCGCCGGCGGAGGTGGTGATTTTGACTTCTCGCGATTGCTTAACATAAAAGTTTCTAGACTGGAGAGACTTGTGTTTGGTTTGAGGGAGGCGAAGAGACGGGCGCATCTACCGCTCTCGTTAGGTGGTGGATCATTAATGAAGGTCTCACTGGTCTGTGTATCCTGGCGTTCTAAACTACTCGTGTTGGAGTTGCTGTTCAGGTGTGGTGCACGTGGCTTGCGAGGTGGTGGCACTGGCGGTGGTGTGGGGGTAGAAGAGTTACGTGAGCTACTGCCACCGCGCAATAGTTCGGTCAGTTCCTTGAGACGTTCTGATCTGTCAGAGGTCTTGCGCTGTCTATCCGCACCGGATGCCGTGGATGGTGCAGCAGCTGGAGATGATTTGCGTCCAAAGCCCAGACGTTGAAAACGGTCCAAGGTATTACGTCGTTTGTCCATTGTGTGGGGCTGCAAGAAATCACCGAGAGAGAGCGCACAAGAGTAGGTAAAATTGTTAATGATTTGTTATTCGATTTATTGCAAAAACCCGCCTTGAGGTGGGCGTTTTCTCACACTCTTTGGTTTAAATGAAAACAAACAATGCCAATGGCAGAGCAATTTTATAAACTAGCTACTAGTTCACCCAGGCATAGGCGAATTGTCTGGGTATTCAAAATTTCCTTTACCTACCAAAGCAATTTAGGCGCCTCATCATCTTTTAGCGTCATTATTTCTGCTGCACAATGACACACATACCACACATTGGTAAAGCCAACTCAACGATGCGCTATATAAAACTCTTAATACATACGCACACAGTGATATTTTTAGTATAAACAACCGAAAAGTATAGTATATATATATATAGAGAAGATATGTACAGAAAACAGAAAGAGAACCACAGACAATGAATGGGCAGCTAGCTAGCTCTCTGTACCAAATGGAAATGTCTGTGTGTAAATACCCATATTAACAGCATCTTACAAATAACACAAAACTAGAGCATCAGCTAGAACAACAACAATTTAAAAGATTTGTATATTCTCAATACGAAAATTCTCTCAGATGAGCTCCTCGGGAAGAACGTGTGCGCATCAGAGTTGATGATAGCGCACGTACACTGCGCGTCTTAGGGATAGCTCACTACCAATATTCATTCCTTAGCAGAGTATGTGAAATGGTGACCTTGTAGTATGTACCATCCTCATAAGTGTTAATCTACAATATTGTCCAATGAAAATCTTATTTCAAAAAAATTAATGGTTTGAAGTAGTTGCGAAATTTAAGAAGTCCCAGAGATCTTGTTCGTGCTTTTTCGATTTTTTTTTAACCCAGCACGAAGAAATCAAGGAAACAACTTACACTAACAGAAAATTCAAGAAATTTTTTTATTGTTTCTTCAGAATGTTCGGTTTCAAAACTTCAATAAGCCTGGAAATTCTTTATTCAAGTACGGAATTCTTAAATAAAGCGTTTTTTTGAAAACCCCAAAATTTTTGATTTTAAGAACTGTTTGGATAAGTTAAACATAATCGGGTTTCTGAAATCTCTAAATTTCCCGGTTTCCCGACTTCGAAAGTTTCGTTTTCTTCGAAAGTTGTTAAACGGTGTGTGTTTTTGTCCTTTTTTGGTTTTTTTGTTTGTGATAACACCGAGATTTTTTGGTTGGAATTTGGTTGGAAGAGATTTCTGGAACACCGCCGAATATGAGATTTTTTACGATCTGTTAGAGCTCAACACACACACAACATAAACATGCATCTATATTAAATTAAGTACTTTATGCCCTTAGTTTAAGAACGAATAATGCTTGAATTAAGAACTATGGTACTAAAATATGAATCAAACATACTTAATTTAAGCCTTTAAATTTCCAAAATTAAGGCCCTTTTCTGGACTAGAAAATTTTAATTTTTATGCAAAAGTACACTGAAAAAAAAATGGCGAGATAATTTCAATCTTTTTTTCTTAGAGTAATCCCAGCACAAGTTTAAAAATTCAATCTCCACTTACGGGATATTCTACTCAATTCAATCTTTTAAGGCTTGACGCAATCCATTCGAGCTAGTTTCATTAGATATGTGCTTACTTCAATCTCTTTCGAGACTACAATGTTCATAAATTAGGAACGATGGCAGAAAAGTAGAAATAGCAATGTGCGATGTAAAGCTGAAAGGTTGTGAGTTCGAGTCCCAGACGAGACAACAATAATTTTTATTTTTCTTTGTTTTTTTCAGAAGCTTTAAATATACCAAAACTGGTGTCGCGTCGGTGGGTGTGTCCTATGGAAAATGGAGGAAGAAAGTAAAGGTAGAGGAATCTTTCCGGGAGCAATTTAATCTCAATAAAGCTCAATAAGGTAATCCTGCTTTGGGATTAAATGGAGCTCGAATTTTTTGATTAAGGGGAGGTTCTTTTGGATTTTTTTGAAAAATCTTTTTTTTTTTTTTTAATAAAATGAAAGTTTTATATGTGTAGAATATACGTGCCAAGGGATATTTCGATACGACGCGGAGTGCGGGAAATGTTTCTGCGATCAGAAAATCTTCTCGGGGTCAAGTACGCAAATTACATCACGTTTAAACGCGTTTTTCTCGGAACCATGTTTTCAAACCTCTTGTCGCGCACAGGGCTCGTTCTATTGATCCGATTTCCTTTATTCAAAAAATGTTTGAAAGTATATACTTTTTTGTATGTCTTATACCTAAAATTGGCATAAAAAATTGTTTATTTATAATTTTTAAACGAGATCGAAGTGAAAAAAAGGGGAAAAAAATGTCAATTTTTTTTTTAAACGTCCATGAAATTGGTTTATTTTGACCAAAATTAATTGTCGTTAGGTATAAGACATAGGAAATTTCATCAATTTCAATAAATTATATACATTTCTAATTTCAGTTCACTACCAGCGGCCCGACACTAGACAAAGCAGAAAAATAGAGGTCGACGAGATCCCCCATAGGTTTGAAGCCGCCATTTGAATTTCCTAGATATTGAATATTTTTTTTAATCGTTAATAAACAACGAATCAAAAGTTCAAAAGCATAAGATGGTATGTCTTTTTCATTTTCCCGCAATCCATGCTCAAAGTTTGCTCAATTTTCGGAAAATTAAAAAAACCTCCCCTTGTATGCGGGATAATATTTGATCTTTTCAGGATTGAAAATATCCGGGAAGAATATCCGGGATTACCCTGTTTTCAATCCCGTTTTTGGATTAATGTAGTCCCGTTTGAATTGATTTTTTTTTTTTGAGTGTGATATTTTTAATAAATTGAACAACCAAATACAAAAAACACATTTACAAAATCTTTTCCCGATTTCTTTCCACAATTAAAAAAAAAAGAGATCAGGCAGAAGGAAGCAGGCAGAAGGAAGCATCTCCGACCCCATAAAGTATATATATTCTTGATCAGCATCAACAGCAGAGTCGATATAGCCATGTCCGTCTGTCTGTATGAACACCTAGATCTCGGAGACTAGAAGAGCTAGAGCCACCAAATTTCCTATTGTTCCTACGCAGGTCAAGATTATTTCAAATTTTGGCAACGCCCCCTCCCGCCCCCACAATAAAAAATGTTGAATATCTCTTACAATTTTGAAGATATCAAGCTCATGTTTTGCAGTTTAGTGTATGTTCCCAATATCTACAATCTCTGAAAGTTTCATAAAGATCGGATAATAAATGGCGAAGTTATAAAGGGTATAAAAAAGTTGCATACTTTTTGGCGCTACATGCAGTTTTGGCTCACATAATGTTGACATGGTCACATTAATGTTAATGCTCTGTTAATTAACATAGGGAAAGGCTATTAAACACTAATTGCCCTGAGTAATGGGTATATCGAAATCGGGCAGGACCGACTTTAACATACGCTCTCGTTTTTCTTGCATAAAGAATTTGTTTTATTTATTAACTTTTAACAATCAATGTTCCAAAAGCAAATAGTTCTTAAAAAATTCTAGACTAAAACAAGAAAAATTCAAGAGCGTTTTTTAAGAGCAGATCGTTCTGCTTTTTTTTTATTTTTTAATGCTAGAACGATGCAAGCCTTGGCGTATGGGAAATTTTCCAAATACGATTTCTAAAATTAATCTTTGCACCTTAAGATAGTCAACAAAATGAATCGAACCGTTATCAATTGATGCTTAATGACACTTTAATCAGACGTTGCTTTGGTCCGCAGTTCGGTATAGGATCACGCTTTAGCGGTTGGGAGCGGCTTGGTTCAGAGTCAGGTTGCATCCCTGGGAAATGTTTATTGGATTACAATGACCTTGAAATCAAAAGAATGCCACTCAAAAGAAAAATCAGTAGAAGTAAAGAATGATGTTTGTCCTTTTAAATAAGACCAAAAAGGTTGGTCGATACTGAAATTAATTTATTATTAAAATCTGCATTTCATACTTGTGGTTCTTGCATACCACCTCCACCTAAAAAAAAAAAAAAAATTTTTGTTTTAAAAAATTTTTTTTCCATTCTAAATGCCAAATGATGACTTTTTCTGTAGTCTCATATTCAATAGGAAATCACGTCTTAGACCGAATATCTCAAGTAAAGGACTTTTCGACCAGAAATTGTGTTTTTTTACACTCACATCGCTGCCACAGTAAATAAAGCCAAAGGAGTATTGACATTTATTAAGCGCTGTTCTAAAGAGTGTGACGATCCCTATACAACGAAAACTTTGTACATATCCTTAGTACGACATATTTTGAAATACTGCTCTAGTGTATGGTACCCATAGTACAAAGAACAGCAATCGCTTATCGCATCTGTTCAGAAACAATTTTTAATTTTCGATCTTCGCAATCTGAAATGGGACTCTAGCAGGCTTTTGCCTTCTTATCTATCAAGGTTAAAATTAATCTATCTTCAATCTTTGCATCACCGCAAAATATGCAATGATGTCCTGTTTGTGCACAAGCTTCTTCTCGGATTGGTTGATTCTCAAGCGCTTCTCAATAAACTTAACAGTTCCTTCGAGGTTTACTCGCACATTCCGGCCACTACGCTTGTCAGTCTGCAGGTCCAACTACGCCCTACATGAACCTTTTCGGGTCTTATGCTCTAATTATATTTCCCTTTACTGAATTTTTTCATTTGAAAATTCACTTATGTTTATATTAAATGAAATTTCATCATCCAACCTGTAATCCAATTACTTTTCCCATTATGTTTATATAGATTTAGCCTAAGTAAGCAGATCATTGTTAACCAAATAAATAAATAAAAATTAGTCGACATAATTGTTTTTAATTTTCAGGAAGTGCTATTCATTAAAACCTCTATTAAGATCGCAACATTTCATTATTGTCTTTCCTTTTATCGTTTTTTAACCAAGATTTTTACGATGATGCTAAAAATTCCGAACCGAGCCAAACTAATAAAATTTCAATACATAAATGGTATTCTATAATATCATGTCATAATTTTCATCCTAACTGTTCAGAGCCCAAAATAGGGGTAAACAATTCTTCGATCATTTCTAAACAAACAACAACTAAGCATAAGTACTGAACTTTTAGTGCTGTATCTGTGCCTGGGCATTAGGAATTGCTTTTCAATTAAGAACGGATTTTATTATTGATTAAAACTATCCATAAAACTCACCCAAGTGTATAAGAAGTGACATATTCTTGTCACTTCACATATAAACTCAAAATATTTTAATTTGAAATGTAATCTAAAATCAGAGATTTCCGAGACTTCTTTTTATATCTTAATCACAACACAAGCAGAAACTACACTCTTAATCAGGATCTTAATCACTCAGGATCAGGATCAGGATACTCTCCCATTAACAACTTACCTCTGTTTCCTGTAGAATTCCGCTTGAGTGAGAATACACATGAGGACTGCAGCTACAACTAAAAATTTGTTCGTCCGAATGAAGTTTAATTTGATGCGGTTGTAAAAACCGAGTAGTGCACTTTGGATTATGCCAGGGCACATAGGACGAGCACACCAATCGCCCAGATCCGTTTGGCGTTTCCTTTATATGATTTAAAAACTGATCACCGACACTTTCATTAGTTCTGTCTGCCGTTGGATTTGCTAAGTTTCCATTGATTCGGTTTATCGTAGGCGTAAGTCGCGAATCGTCCACATGCAAACGAGTTTCACTTAACGATTTTCTTACGGCACCAATTGCCGATGATGAGCGACTTTTTGGCGTTTCCGGTTCTGAGTCACACGAAGTAATGCAGAAATCTTGCTTCAAACGTCCATGTCGGTCATAGAATAGACTGCGTGGTGGCGTCGCTTTAGCGCTGAATTTACAATTATAATTATTATTATTGCCCTCAAACGCAAACAATTGGCAGCTTTTTTTGGGCGACGCTGTCAGCGAATCGCAGCAGCTGTCGTGTCTATGCGGAGCGGGCGGTAGGGGTCCCAAGCGGCGCGTTTTTAGTGCAGGTTCGGTATCAAAGATGCCATTACAGGCAGTAACTTCCACACAACTACGCGGTTTGGGCGGCACGGGCGGCGGATATCGACGGTAATGAGAGTTATAGGCGCGATGACTGACTGTGGCACTGGTTTGGTAATGCTGCAAAGGGATGGCCCCCCGCTCAGTAACTACAGATGGCGACCGTGACGGCTGCTGTTGTTTGCCTTTGTCAATTGTATAACAACAAATTGTTGGTGATACATCGCAAATTATGGATGACACGGACGACACTGGCGATGACGCGTGTGATGTTTCAGTTGTGGCTTTAGTAGCTGATGATTTTGGCTCCCGTTTTTCTATTTCTGTACCCGGCAGCGGAGGCGAGCGAACGTCATCATCACCATCCACAACATCATCAAGATTATTGGTATCGGCTACGCGCTTATCGAAATTGGAATTGGCTTCTTCTTCATTGAAGACAAAACGAAACGACGACAAATCGGACACTGAATCGGTGTGCTCACAATAAAAAGCATCATAGTCCCCAAATGGCAGCTGCTGGTGCTGATGTGCCAAGGCGGCAGACGCCTTAGAGCTGCCAACTTGTTGCTGCCTCTCGCCACAGCAATGCTTGCAGAGCGGACGTGAGCTTTTTGTGGCGGCTGCCGGCGGTCGACGCAGCTTTTCCGGCCGATATTCCGTGTTGTGGTCTGGCTTGCATGCAAAGTACTTGGCAATTGGATCGTAATCCTCATGGTTGTTGTTGGTTGCTCTTCGGTGGGAGAGTTGAGTTGAGTTAAGGTACATTGGTTGTCCTTCAAATCGCTCCTCATTCCCTGGCAATTTCTTATAGCGTATCTCTATGCTACTCGGATGTCGTCGTTGTTGATTTAGTTGAGGTGTGAGAGGCACTGAGCTGGCTTGTATGTTGACAATACTGTCATTTTGAGCTGCAATAGAATTGGTGTTTTAATTTGACTTTACTTTGAATACTTAAAGCTATAGTTACCGAATCGTGTATAATTGGGTCTGTCGCCTACGAAGTTGGAGCGATTATCGCTAATTCCATTCTTAGTTTTCGTCTTTGAATTGCTCATACAGCAACAATACTTTAGTCGATTATTGGGCACACTTTGATCACGTTTTAAGGTATCAATTGATGTTTCAGACAATATGTTGTTGGTTGGCGAGATTTGACCAACACGCTGGCCTCTGTAAGTAGAAACAGAAAAGTTTATAGTTTTATTTTTGGTAAAAAATATTGTTTAATTTAATTTAATTTGCAGGCATAAAAGGAAAACTGCTTTAAGTCTTTCAACGAGAAGCATTAGGATGTCAAAGTCATTCCAAAACGAGAGCATAGATTATGATTAGCCGTGCTTCAGCATAAGGATATTAAAGTCAATTCAAAACGAGAGCATAGATTATGATTAGCCGTGCTTCAGTATACCCTTTACCATGTTTTCGTCTGGTTAGATTTAGATTTATTGAACTTAATTCCTAATGCTTCAAGAAATCTTTAAAATTAATGCTCTTGTCACAAACAAACTTGGCCAGCTTTTATTTTATGGCTACACGTCCAAATGATAAAACAGTCAGAATTTCGTACGTACGAAAAAGATCTTTTGAAGGGCGTTTTTGGATGATTGGCTATGTAAACCAACCAAATTGATGAAGATTTTAGGTCCGTACAGAGAGCTATAGAACAATGATAAGTGATTGGTATAGGCTCCAAATGAACGACATGTGGCTCCAACACAACTGTGCTAGATGTCCCACCGCCAACGCCACGACAAACATACAGCATGAACGATTTGCCCACCAACATAGTGCGAAATGACACGCTAGATGTTTTCTGATGGGGTTTTTTGTAATTCCAAAACTATGCCAATAACCCGCAATCGACCGATGTATTTAAAGCAGGGTTCGGCAATGTGAGCAGAAAAGTTGCCACTGGCAACTGAAAGAATATTAAAATTCATATAAGCAGGTCCGACTGTCCGTCTGTCCGTCAGTCTGTCTGTCAGAAAGCAGGCAGGAAGCAGTAATAAAAGCTCGAAAGGCTCAAAACAATCCTGAAAGGCGCGTATCAGTCCGAAAAGGCTAATTTCCATTTCGAATCCGTACTTGAAAAACATAAAATCATAACTCGAGATGGAAGTGAATACGGATGTCCTACTTCAAAATCAAACAATAGGGGAAAGTTTACTTCGGCTCGGCCTAAGCTTTGTATACCCTTGCAGTTTGTTTTTCTAAATAAGACTACTTTTCGTTCCTTACTTTTCTATGGGAGCTATACTATATAGATGTCCGATTTCGACCAAACTTAGTGCAATCATGGAAAGTCATGACAAACTGTTAATTACGAAATTTGGAGGCGATCCCAATTAAAACAAAAAAGTTTTTCTCACTAGAACTTCTTTTTCGACCGATCACTCATACTGATCCTATATGCTACAGTCATCCGATTTTAACAAAACCTTGTAGAACTGTGTAAAAGTATATAAAATAAATATATGCCAACGTAAGGGACGTGTTCATGAAAAACAAAATAGTTTTTCTCACAAGAACTTGTTCTTCGACCGATCGATCCTATGGCAGCTATTTGCTGTAGTCATCCGATTTTGACCAAACTTTTTAGAATCGTGTGGGAGCATATACAACACACACATGCCAATTTTAAGGACATTTCCATTGAAAACAAAAAATTTTTTCTCACTAAGACTACTTTTCAGACTCTACTTTTCTATGACAGCTATACTATATAGATGTCCGATTTCGACCAAACTTGGTGGAATCATGGAAAAGCATATCAAACTAATAAATACGAAATTTGGAGGCGTTTCCATTAAAAACAAAAAAACAAGTTTTTCGACCGATCGTTCCTATGGCAGCTATATGCTATAGTCATCCGATCCGGCCGGTTCCGACAAATGTGCAGCGTATTTGTACCAAAAGATTTCGTGCAAAGTTTGGTGAGGATAGCTTTAAGACTGACGGAGGAGATAGCATAGAAACAGACGGACGGACAGGGCTAAATCAACTCAGCTCGTCATGCTGATCAAGAATATATATACTTTAAGTGGTCGAAGATGCTTCCTTCTATGCGTTACAATCATACGGACAATTTTATAATAACCTCTTCGAGGGTATAAAAATCATAACTCTAGATCAGGGCCGGCGCCCTTTCTTTTTTTGGGGGATACGAAAAACTGTTAAAGCTCCGCTGCGTTACGTTTTTTCGACGCAGTCGTTGCTACTGGAAAAGAGTGAAATTTTTGCGTTACTCTCACACACACCAATGCAAAAATGTGAATGTATTTCTTGCCTGCCTCTGCTCTAGATGGAAGTGAGTTATATGCATATCTTAGGCCCCCAGGACGAATTCGCCAACTGGCTTCAATTTTGCTGTTTTGTCTTCTTAGGCGACTTAAAGTTGGTTCGACTTGCGACATTATTTCATATAGCTGTTATACATATAACCGATCTGGGCATCTTAAAGTTATTGAATTAAAATTCGGCTTGTACAAGCATTTTTAGCTCCTTAGACAACTTACCAAATTTGGTTCGCTTTAAAGCACTATTTCATATAGCTGTCATATAACTGATCTATCCGACTGGCAGATATTTTGTATTTTTCCGAATGCTTCTAATTTTTTACAAGGTGGGAAAAAGGCAAACAAAATAAACGGTTTTCCGAAATTAATATTTGTTTTCATTTCTGCGTAAAAGCCTAAATTAAATATATTCTTGATCAGCATGACAAGCTGAGTTGACGTAGCCCTGTCCGTCTGTCCGTCCACTAAGAAATGCTAAACACCAGCTCTAGTCACACTACATTACAACAAACAGGCGCGTCCGTTTAAAAAGCGAACAGTTGTTTAGAAATCATGAACAATTTGTGTTCTGGTGTTGGTTTTGCACTTGTGCTGCTTTGAAATTCCCAAGCAGTTATAGCAATGCTGGCATAAGGAACCCTCTGCTTGTGTTTTAATGATAGAACCGGGAGGTTCTTAAACCTCCTGTTCAGTTGACCAGCCTCCTTTGTGGTGTTGTGTTTGAGAACTTAACATAACCTCTAGCCAGCTTAGTTTGAATATAATGAATTTCTTCAAATCAATGACATTGTATAACAATTCGCTGAAATAATCTGCGTTGTTGAACTTTTTCGGCAAATAGTTTAGAAATGTACTTGAAATGGCCTTGCGTGGAAGCTGGCATGAGAAAATTTGTTGATGTCCCGATCTTCCCACCTTCTTCACAAAAGACCCAATTGTCTTTAATTCAGAAATTTCGAGCAGCGCCTGTATCGGTAATACAAATGCCAAATCCTTAAGATTTGGTAACCAAGAAGTGATGGCAAATTTATCAGGTAAGAAGAGACAGTAACAGTCGAGTTGGCGAAAGTTGTCCCCAAACATCCAAAGAGTCTTACTTTAGGAGGAAGACCAAGCATGAATGAATTTCAATAGCCCCCTATGATTCTTAAAGGTGCTATTGTTGACCAATCATTAAATAAATGTCATTTAAATGTCTTTAAATATTTTTGTAAAATTTTATATTCAATACATTTTTAATAGCGTCAACTGACAGATGTAAGATATTAGATGTTACCGGTGTAAATTTCCATTTCACATCATTATCAAATTCCATGCGTTCCTCTAAAACTTACTCAGTGTGCAGAGACTATAACTCTCTGATTTTTGTACTATTCAATTCCATGTGAACTACGATTTCGGAAAAGTAGAGCATAGGAAAAGGCATAAATTTCAGTGCTATTAGTAATTTGCTGACAGTTTTTTAAACCCTGTAGAAAAGCAAAAAAAACAAAGTTTGGAGATGTTTCCATTGAAAATAAAAAAATTTTTCTCACTAAAAGTAGTTTTTCGACCGATCGTTTCTATATGCTATAGTCATCCGATCCGCTCGATTCCGACGTGGTAGCAGCGTGCATTAGAAAGATGACTCTGTGCAAAGTTTCAGCTCCAAAACTTCAAAACTGAGAGACTAGTTTGCGTAGAAACAGACAGACAAAAAGGATTGATCATTTCATTAGTCCTCCACTTAATTCAAACAATGCCAAAAAAGTTTTAAGACTAAGAAAAGATTAAAATAAGAAGAGAGATGATAGAACTTTAAGGTCATAAGTAGCTTTCCAAAAAGTTATTGGTAGCATTTCCAGTACATTTCTTAAATACTTCTTTATACTTTAATTATATATTTAAGCGTTAAATAATCAAATAAAGATGCATTCGTTACGAAATTAGAAACAATCTTCAAAATAACCTCGAAAAAGTGAACATCAAAATGAAAATCTATGATGTAGGTTTATGTTTTTCATTTATGGAACACATGGTTATTATTCACATTTCCAGGAATTTCCAACTGGTTTCTGCAAGCTTCTTGATTAAAAAATTTTAATTTGCGTTTAATTTTGTTCTTTTTTTCTCAGTGTAAATTGATATTCAGGCAAAAGGTATTAGTAATTTTTTTAAATGTCAAAAAGCATGCTAGCAATAAGTATCCAATACAAATATATTTATAATGGCATGCTTAAAACTCTGGCTCAAGTTCACCTAGTATGCCTCTTCCAAGTAAATTCGTTCTCATCATTTGCATACGAGATTTTCGTAGAGACATTTTCAAAGTTGGTCTCTGGTACATCATATTTGATAAAGCCTTGTTGTGCTTCTGGCATTGCTCCTGGTAGTGATATATAGAAATTGCATTTTAGCTACTTCAGACTTTGTGTAACTGAAACTTACCTCGTTGCTTGTCGAAAGTTCAGCGATTTATTTTTGAATTAAATATAATGTATTTTTAGGCTGCCACATGGCACATCCCATTCTAAGTAGATTTTAAGACTTTTGCTTATATTGTTTTCTGTCGAAGTAAATGAACTCTGGCGATATGTTTAAAGTGAGATTAGCCTTCCTTTCATATTTGCCTTCCGTTTTTTACGCATGCCAGCCTGATCATGACCATGTCCAAACTCTCTACTGCCTACTGGTACGAGAGTACATGGCGATTGGTATGGTGGCTTGGCTTGTCATTAAATCTGGTTAGTTTTTTTTGTGTTGCCAAGCCAAGCATTGTGTTTGGGGTTTTGTTACCATCTTTTGTTTAATGCAGACGACTTTTTCTGCGGCCAATTTTTTGTTTGTTTAAGATTTCGCTTTTTTTTTAATTTTTAATTGATGCTTAACAAACACCGAACGAAGTATGCACAATGTACATATCATGTTTGTTGCAAAATACCCCGGAACCCAGTTTAGTGGCTTTCCATATGATAGGATATTTATGAACTACCGGACTATTCGTTGGATAGTTGACCACATTGATAGGAGCAACCTGAACCAATGTTTACTGTAGTGTTAACACTCAGGCATCAGATTGGAGAGCCCTGGAAATACCATCCTTCTCAGAACTTAAGTACATCGAATTAGCATCGACTAACCCATACCGCGGTTTCGGTTCGTTTCAGTGGTTTTCTTGATTAAGAAAAGTTGATCCGTTTGTTATAGTTTTCGAAATAAAGTAGTAATATATGAATGAATATATGAATATGTGAATAAATATATGAAAAGTCGGATATTCCGAGGCTGTTCATAAGCCGCAGGATTATCTTGCAGTAAATGTTGTAACCCTTTTTATTACGGGAAGAATGGAGAAACACTACTAACTGAAAAATATTCTGAATTCAGAAAACTTAAGCAATTCAAGCTGCAACAGGCAAGGAAATAGTGCAGAATGATGCTAGATATATTAAAAGAAGTGACGAAATCAGATGTTGTTAAAACACTGGAACCTAGAATCACTCTGATACTCATTTTCTTAGCAAAAGATTTACGAGGGCCGTCCCAGAAATTGTCGACCTAACTACAAAAACACAAAAAATTTATCTTTTTTTTTTTTTTCAACATTGGATCCTTTTAGGTCGATACACTTTCCCAGCGGTGTTCAATAGCTTCGATACTTTTTTTATAATAAGAACTGTGAAGCTCTTCAAAATAGGCATTAACCTCGGACTCCACCTCTTCATTGTTGCCAAATCTTTTTCCTCCGAGCCATTTTTTTAAGTTTGGAAATAAGAAATAATCAGAGGGAGCTAAGTCTGGCGAATAAGGGGCGTGAGCCATTGCAACGGCAGAGGTGTGAACCGGCGGTTTTGTTCTGAAGTCAGCAAACGCGGCACCCATCTTGCGCATAACTTTTTCATGTCCAATTTTTCGGTCAATATGCGATGTACAGCACTTTTTGAAATGCCTACACATTCAGCTAACTCACGAACTTTCAATCGCCGGTCACTCAATACACATTTTTTAATTTTGGCCACCATTTCTGAAGTGGTCACCTCATTTAGACGCCCATTACGATGTTCATCTTCGCAGCTCAAGCGACCTCTCTTAAATTCAGCCACCCAATATTTTATTTTTGTAAACGAGGGAGCAGAATAACGTAAGGTAGAATCCAGCTCCTTTTTAATATTGGTTGAACTAAGACCTTTTATATGAAAGTATTGTATCACATAACAATGACCAATTTTTTCCATGTTTGCAAATCAATAACAAGCGTTCTCTATTAAAATCGACCGAAAAAAAACTATGCAAGGTAAGGGTACCAAACTTCAAACTTAAGCTTTTAATATTCGGTACTTTTCCTTTTTAATATTTTTTGTGAACATTTTCCAACATTACCGTGCTAGGTCGGCCATTTCTGGGACGATCCTCGTAGTTAAATTAAAACTTAAGGTTCCAAAACCTTTAATGTTTTCGCAGTGTACGGAGTAACGTGCTCAACTATAAAATGAATGAGCACGTGAACTATTCGGCTTGTTTCCATTTTATTTGATTATGGTCAATATTTGCAAGGTGGAATACCTTTAGCTTGTAATAAAACTGCATATAAAGGGTGGAAGTTTGGGGGAGAAACCCTAGACTAGACTAGCCACTGCTTCTGGCTGTGAAACGACCTTGAGCGCATCTAACTATTAACAGAAAAAACAATAACAAAAGTAAAATAAATATATATACATACATATATAAAAACTACTGCGACATGAAGGTATAAACAAGTGTAACTGTAACTGGGTGCTGCTGCGTGGTGATAAAATGGCTTTAGATAAGCATCCCGTGTTGACAATCTGAGATATGTACGTAGGTAGTTGCATTCCTGCCTTCTGTTTTTATTTAGGCACTCAAAGCAAAAGTAAAGATATTTTTATACATACCAAATATCGCGTAGTAATACCAAAATATGCGGCATGTATTTATATATAGGAGCAGAATGCAATTGTTTTTATTTTCATTTTTTTTGTGAAATAAAAATGTGCTCCCAGTCGTGGCATAACTCAAAGTGTGTTGCGTTTTTTTTTTTGCTGTTGAAGATATTTTCGGCCTGATATTTGGCGACAGATGTGTTAGAATTTCTGTGCGGATGGCTTTTGCTTAATTGTAAAATTTTATAAAAACACAAATTTAAGTTACAAGTTTTTATTTTTCCACACTTTGGGAATGCTGAATTTAGCTCTTTGTCGACTGAGTCACCAGCAGCGTTTATATACTCAAATGCCTTGCGAGTTAGTGACCTTGGCCTACCGTCTACACGCGGTGAATCCGCAACCCGAAGATGACCCTGACATCAGTACGCCCATTGCACGGTCATGCACGGAGTACTTGGGAGCAAGGATAACTGGTGTAGCATTGGCCGTCAAATGGCACAGCAGACTGGTCGTCGCGTCTTTACCTTGGATGCTAGCAATCATGGCGACAGTCCATATCACGTCTTGAATACCATTTGTGCCTTGGTGGCGGATGTTGTAGAGTTTATGCATGCCCAAAAATTGTGCCTAGTCAGTAATATGGGTGGATGCTGTATAATGTATAATGTAGCTAGCCCTGCAGTATCCGCAGTTGGTTGAGCGTACGACTATTATGGACAGCTCATTCATCGGTGAGCCCACTCACCTCCAGTTTGTTAAATCAGTCTTCGATGTGATCTTAAAATTGCACGTGCACAGGCTCAGGTTGAATGACTGAATACGGGCCACTAACTGCGCCATGATGACCAAAAAAAGGTTCTGCAATTGTATTAAAAACAGGGATGCAAACCACTCGAAAAAAGTACTGGTTGGGTTCGGTGGTTCACACAGTTTCTGAACAGCCTGTTTTGGTTTTCGCAGATAACCGAACCGCGGTATCTGTTCGGTTCAGTGGTTATGGTTCGGTTATGAAATATTAAGAAGTCTGTCGTGACTTTTCGCACACTTTGGAAATTAAATTCCTATAAACCATTCGAATATATTCAAGATCCTTATATCATTCAAAAATTTATGAAGTCGTATTTCTAGGATTCGTCTATAAGTTCAAAAAATGCTCTTCGTAAGGGAAACCAGAAAGAAAGTCAGTCAAGCCCTATTATATGATACTCTGTACCTGTGAAGTGCTGCCCATCACAGTTGCGACCGGTGCTGCCCATAATTGTTTGTTTTCCTTAGAACTCGACCATCGCTCATCCGATCTTTACCATTCCTTTGGCGGATCGATAATTAATCTTGATTACTAAATATGTCCATCTACAAAACTATCTCCTAAAAAACTGTGGGAGATACGAAGTTTTTTCCAAATTGTGGGGGCGGGGAATTTAAAATAAACTTGATCTGCCTTCAAGTTTAAGAAGTTGTTGTCCTTTAGACGTCAAACCTCTATCTCTTACCATCTCTGAGATCTCTCCGCTCATACGGACAGTCAGACAGTAGGACAGACGAACATGGCTATATCGACTCGGCTGTTGATGCTGATCAAGTATATATATACTTTATAGGGTCGGAGATGCTTCCTTCTAGCTGTTACATACTTTTTCACAAACTTATTATACTCTGTGTACCTCTGGTACAGAGTATAAAAACTCTCCCTTACTACTACTTAAACTACTGTGAAAAATTCCTCTTTCCTATTTCATATGGTTTGGGCTGTGCGGCAGGCACCAGTCAATACGCGAGTCAGTCATGTTAAATTCTTTAATATACTTAAATAGCGGATACTCCATCACAACAGCATCTCCGACCACATAAAGTATATTGGGTGGCTGAGTTTAAGAGAGGTCGTTTGAGCTGCGAAGATGAACATCGTAATGGGCGTCTAAATGAGGTGACCACTTCAGAAATGGTGGCCAAAATTAAAAAATATGTATTGAGTGACCGGCGATTGAAAGTTCGTGAGTTAGCTGAATGTGTAGGCATTTCAAAAAGTGCTGTACATCGCATATTGACCGAAAAATTGGACATGAAAAAGTTATGCGCAAGATGGGAGCCGCGTTTGCTGACTTCAGAACGAAAACGCCGGTTCACACCTCTGCCGTTGCAATGGCTCACGCCCCTTATTCGCCAGACTTAGCTCCCTCTGATTATTTCTTATTTCCAAACTTTAAAAAATGGCTCGGAGGAAAAAGATTTGGCAACAATGAAGAGGTGGAGTCCGAGGTTAATGCCTATTTTGAAGAGCTTCACAGTTCTTATAATAAAAAAGGTATCGAAGCTATTGAACATCGCTGGGAAAAGTGTATCGACCTAAAAGGATCCAATGTTGAAAAATAAAAAAAAAAAGATAAATTTTTGTGTTTTAGTAGTTAGGTCGACTATTTCTGGGACGGCCCTCGTATATGGAGTTTTTTGTTTTGCCAGTTCCTTTGTTAAGGTGTTTACTAAGCTTAAAGATATTGCTATTTGGTTGAAAATATCGATAGTATCGATTTTTTTACAAGAAATTACCAATATCGAAATGATACTTTTTCAAACCGGCAACCCTACTGTTGGTCACTTGCAGACTTTTTGAAGCTTGCATTGTAAGTCTATTTTGAACTCAATCCAAGATATTTTATACTTAAATCAAGAACGCGCTTTTATACATTTTTCAGCATGCTGTAAGTACGAAAATTTCTTGATTCAAGAATGTTTTTTCTCATTTTTAGAATGTTTCGTACATAATTTAAGCCCTTCGAAGAACAGGTCATAGTTACTTGAAATTTTAAGTACAAAAAGATGTTAATTTAATCCCGATCGATCTAGAACTCTTCCAGTCGTTTTTTTCAGAGTGCATATTGTCAGTTTCTTCTTTTCTCACAAGCTGTTCACAATTCCACCCCAAGCCAACAAAATAGAGTTGGTAATATCAGTTTAGTGCTCTTTTCCTGGCAATAGTGATTGCGGCCTGGATTTCCGAAAACATTCACACTACCAATTCTAATTTAACTTTAGCCAAATCATGAGTAAAGTCATACTTGCTTAGTCTATTAAAAATGTTTCCTATTTCCTTTCTTAAATTGCATATCAAACTGAGAGCATTCCCTCTGCCTAGGGCCCAGGTCTTATTGTTCAATTTCAATTTTTCGTAAAGTTCTCAAGTCAACTGTGAATGCTGAGTGACGCCTGAAAGCGACCCTTGGATGGATATGATGGCCTGGGCCTGGGCGCTGGGATGGGTCCGAAGTAGGTGTTGCTGATATGCCGTTGAAATGCTGTGCAGATTAATCATAAAGGCCATAACAAAGAAGTTTTGCATTGCCAGTGCATCCATCTCCATCTTCATCTGGCGAAGAGCGTCGTGGAGCAGCTCTCTGCTGTCACTTGTCAGTCAAAATGGCACAGCGCAGCATAGCACATGGCCCGGGAATAAGGCTGGCCTATAAAATAGTTTAAAAATAGGTGTTACCGCCGTTGCCGCTGTCATATCTACCACATGGGAGAGTCAGCGTGAAGCATAACGCGTTGTCAGGCTTAATTGTTATTATTGTTAAGGCAGCGGCAGCCGGTCAGATGACGACGCTTCTGCAGCTGACAGCAAAATGTTCGCAACATGTCAAAACTTTTATGGCTTTTTAATGGTCCTCTATAGATTTTAAAGAGTATGATTTTAATTGAATTTTGTTTATTTATGAGCAATAGTCATACCAAATGCCCAGAATCTATTTATATGCCCACTTATGTATGTGGAGGGGGACAAAATCGAAAATTGTATTTAATTGTAGGGTATCTCCTTGTCAACGGCCCTAAGAGTAATCATTGTGCGTTGGCTTTCAAGAATGCTGACTGACGTACGTTTTTGGCTAGAGACGAGTTTGCTTAAAAGTACGGCCATGCTTTATCTACAGTTTTTATCTAAGTATTTCAAAAACAAATAAGTAATTAGCAAAGGCAAAATATTTATTAAATAGCACGTAAATAAACTGGAAATACAGAAGAAGGCAGCCAACTGCAGTGTACTGAAAATGTCAAGACCAATTTATGAACTCCCAGATAATTATCAGTAACTTCTTCAGAAATTTTTGGTTCTAAGCCTTTATTTAATAAGTAATATGAAAATATATCATTTTTATTTCTTGAAAATTTTGCCGTTTCCATTGAAAAATAAATTTTGGTGACATTCACAACGAAACGTGGACAAATACAGCTGATGCTCTGTTGATTTATAAAAAAAGTTTGGTAAAAAATTTGGTATTTGTGTGGAAGATTATATTAAAATGAATGCTGCTTTGATGTGCTGAGCAGAAAGCCTAATGAAATCATACCCTTTCAGTGTTTCGGTACAGAGGGACTCAAAAACATATAACTACGCCCTGTCCAAGGCAAGAAGAGTAGTGGAAAATGCTTTTGGACAATTAAAGGCCCGCTTTCGCAGAACTAGGCAAGGGATTGTACAATCGGACCAATAAAACTTCAAGCATCATTATGGTCTGCTCCATTTTGCAGCATTTTTTGAACTGGCCAAATAGTGTCATTTCAGGCTCTTGGGTAGACCTGGAAATTGCATGTCCACAACCCGAGCACACCAATGCCGTCAATGATTTTGATAGTCCTCCAGAATTATTAGGACTCGCCATAACATCGTGCCTTAAGTCCCCACAACACAATGAAAATAAAGCTAAAATATGTTTGCTTTACTTTATTCTAAATGCATCAACCCTATATACATAAAACTACAAAGAAAGTCGGTCAAGCCCGACTATAACATACTCTGTACTTGTGAAGTGCTGCCCATCACCGTTGCGTCCGGTGCTTCCCATAATTGTTTGCTTTCCTCATAACTCGAATATCGTTCATCCGATCTTTAAAATTTCTTTAGCGGATCGATAAAGAATCCCAAAAACTAAATATGTCCAGAGGGTTCGAACCTTCTATCTATAAAACTGTGGGAGATATGACGTTTTCCAATATTGATAGTGGCAAATATTGAAAATAAACTTGATCTGCCTGCAAGTATAAAAAACATACGTTCCATACATGTAAAACCTCTATGTCTTACCATCTCTGAGATCTGTTTGTTCATACGGACAAACGGACAGACAGACAGACTGTCGGACAGACGGACACTTTTGCACAAACTTAATATTCTCTGTGTACCTTTGGTACAGAGTATAAAAACTTAATTTTCTACTGCCGAATGCTTCAACGATGTTTCGGCTTCATTGAGCCATATGGAGAAAAGGGCTCGCTTGCAGATTGTATGTAGGTTCGCAGGTATTCGCAGATCATATTGGACATTTCACGATCACAAGGACTCAGACTAACATGAAAAAAAGACAAACTAGACCTAAAAAAGAATCCAGACGGATGAAGCTACTTTCATTCCGCATAAATCAACTTTATGTAACTATATAAGCGTTATTTGAAAGCATTAAGTAGACAAGTTCTTGCCGTTTAAACATATAAGCATGTGACGAAATCACTTTTTTTTTGTAAATTACATATCTTTTACTATAATAAACTGCAATCAGCTTTTCGAATAAAGTGATATTGTGCATTTTCATGGCAAATCAACGCATCCAACAGGGATACAAACCAATCGGAAACAAGGACTGGTTCGGTTCAGTGGCTCACACAGTTTTTGAACCACCGGTTCTGTTTAGTACAAGGTTTTTGAAGCCAACTGAAACGCGGTTTCCGTTCGGTTCAGTGGTTCAGTTTTAATTTATTATAAATTTAACGAAGTTCAGTTTCCGTTTTCGAAAATATTCCCGATCTTCCCTCAAATCAGCGCGGAAAGGAATTCGCAATGAAATTTATGATCTTGGATGCAGAAAATCTTTCAAATCTCAACCCTTAAAGCCCATCCTTAAGTACAATCTTTTGAAATAACGATTAGTTTAGAAAAATGACAAAAACGTATTTCTAGGATCAGTCTAATTTCCGCCGAATATAATCCTTTAAAGCCTGTACTTAGGCATTTCAAAAAGTTACCAAAATCGAATTTCTGTTCAAGAATCGTCTTTAATTTCGCCGAGTCTAAAGCCTTAAAGCTTTTCTAAAGTATAAAGTCCCAGTTTGCCCTCAAGTCTGCGCGGAAAGGTATTTTTCCCGAAGTTTCGAAGGTACAGCAGTCCGAAAAAGTTCAAAAACTCCATTATTCTATCTCAACTCGTAAGGTCCTTCCTTGAGTATATCGTCACAAGTTATCCTGAAATCTGCTCTGAAAGCCATTTTTTCAGACTTTTGAAGTTGCGGCATATCGAAAATGATAACAAAAACATCTTTTTGTTTTAGGATCGCCCTTAATTCCACCGAATCTTAACCCTTTAAGCCCATTCTGAAATCTAACATTCAGAAATGTCACTAAATCTGTTCAGAAAGTAATTTTTTTTTGGGCCTTGATGCTGCAGAATTTAGAAAAACTATAAACCAAGGTGGGACGTACTATTTGATGTAAAATAAACTAGGGTCCGTTGGGTTCGAGTACATTTAAAGTATTAGTTCAGGTTTTTAGAGGTATTACATCCAAGTTTTTGTTTGAACCAACTCTATTTGGTCTGGCTAATCTTTAAAAAATTTTGAAATTTTATTTTTAAAATTTTTCAAAAATCAAAAAAATTTTCATACTAAACGAAAAATTTAAAAAAAAACAGTTAAAGCAAAAATCTAAAATAGTATCTTTTCTACGAACTTTTGCTTTAATATTTGAAATATAATGATTTCTAAAGCTAATATGTGTCTTTTCGACCATTTCGAAATTAGATTCCTAGAAAACATTTGCTAGCTTCGTCTATAATTATATCACTTTAAAAGCTGTTCTCCTGGCTAAAGTTGGATTAAGATGAAGAAGATCGACAGCCTAAAGAGAATATCGTCCAGTAAAGGAAATGAGATACGCAAACAAATCGATTAGCAAATTCCAAAGAAGGAATGTTAACTTATGACAGACATATTCAGAGGTCAGTGGACAATTGCTGGAGGTGTACGGAATCACATGATTCAAAATGGTTGGGTGCTACATAAATCCGGCATCGATAAGGTCTTATTGTAGCAATTCGATTAAAATTCCCAAAATTTGTACGTCTTGTGGCTCGTCAGTGACCTGAACCGAACCGAACCGTTTTCTTTAGTGGTTTTTTGGTTCGGTTCAGCATTTTCGAACGGATGCCGGTTCGGTTTGCGGTTCGGTTTGTCAGCTGCAATTATCGGTTCGGTTCCTTGCGTCCTTGCGTCCCTGGCATCCAACAACCCAGCAAAAAAAAACTTCAGTGCCCGCAATAGATCATTTGTCAACTTTGGAAGGCAACAGCTGATCAAGTAGGTATCGAAACGGTAAAAAATTATTATCGATAAACTGTTTGAAAGTCCTTTTGGCGCAATTCAAAAATTGGACTTTTGACATAATTACCGCTAAATAGGCCATTTCGCCCATAGTGCGACACCCTGATCAAGAATATATATGGGTCGCAACTGAATATATCTATGAGTTTCAAACTTCTAAACAAAATTATAATACCCTTTGCAAGGGTATAAAAATAACGACTACAAAGTATTAAAAAATTACAATTTAAAGCCGGAGCATTTTTTTCCAGAAACTTAGCCATCACATATGTAGCACGCATTTGCTAAAAATAGTTAAAAAATTTCCCTCCGTACAGGTATAGCAACAATGCTCCTCTTTGGGTTCCTTGACTGCGGAACACCGTTCACGGAACCTTCAAAAATTTACATTTTCGATTTCATGGGTAAATTGAGAGATTCTTTCATTCTAGGCAATAATCTTAAATCAGTCTCTACTTGATCACTGCGAAAGTCTCACTTAAAAGTTTTACCTCATTTGCTTGAAGTTTAATGCAAATGCCTTTGCAACTACTCTTAATAGAACACTGCATATTTCTGAATGAAATTGTATATATGAGTTCAAGTGCAGCTCGGTTTGAACAAAAATAGATTCAGCTGAGAATTAAAACAGAACACAAAATACAAAATTTTACTGAGAGTTACCCGATACCCAGATAAAATAAATGATTTTTTAACACAATTAAATTCAATTCCAATAAATTAATTAGTCAATATATCTAAACATTTGGCATAGACCCTGAGCTGTGCTTGCACTTGTGCGTCTCTTGATGTAAGCAACAATAAACCACAAAAAGTAACCAACACCTCGAGGCAAAGGCGTATCTGTTACCGCCCGCTTCGTCAAGCAATAGAATTACATTGTTTTTGGTCTTTGGGTAACACCAGATGCATTTGGAAAACAAAAGTCTTGGCTAATGTGCAAGGTGGTGTGTGTGTGTGTGTGTGTGAGCTGGAAACCATCAGTCAACTAAACGATCTGAGCCTGGGTCGAACGTTTCACTTTTGATTTTCGATTGGGGCGCTCACCGTACTTTCACGACCTATCTGTAAAGTGACCCCAAAGTTCAAATGAACGTTGCTTGGAACGATCGAGGAGCAGACCCGAAATGCACAACATTCAATTAGTACATATTAAATTTGTTTGCCTGCTGCTGCCGCTGTTGTTGTTGTTTTCTCTTTCTTCTTGAGGTTTTTTATTTAACAATGAAGCGGAACTTAACTCGATTTAAGTTTTTATGAGCTGTATTTTTTTGTTTTGGTTTTTTTTTGTATCTTTTGCCTGGTATCAGAGACAGCGATAAATTGTGTTATGAAAGTGCAGCAGGAAGAGACATTACAATACAACATAAGTCGAGTCAAAAGTTGAGAAAAACCAACCAACCTTTGCTGGTTTGATGGGGGGATAAGAAGTTATAATGATGATTGATCAATGAAAATATGTTTAATTTATCCGAAACTAAGTAGCGACTAACAACTTTGATCAAGTTGATATGACTGTTTCACGGAAAAAGGAAATTGTTCAACAAATCACAATCTATGTTAAACTTTAGTTTTGCCTCTTTGCTTTTCAGAGAATACAATTTGCATCAGACGCATTCCGCGCTACAAAGCTAGCAGATCGACGTAACATTTTTTAAAGAGCTATGATGCTTACAATACATTGACTAATTTGTGAATTTATTTCCCTGTTTCTTACATGTTTAGTAAAAAGATTTAAATTTTATTATCCCTGTCTTCAGTCTTTCACAGTCCGTCAAAACTAACATAAAACCTACTCATAAACCATCTTTGTTCAACTCAAACTTTCTTTAGATCCGTTTTACAGTCCAAAACATTTCTGTTGATTTATTCGCTCTATGCACTTGCATAACCATTTTCTTGCATTTTAACATATTTAAATGAAGTAAAAGTCCATTTTCAAAGGAGGTGGAGTCTTTCATCAAAACCATCGATTGTCATTTCCCAATTTTAGTTCCTCGAAATCTTTCATTAGCTTTTTAGCTTGGGCCCAGCAAATGGATTGCCTTTTTTCAAGGGGGGGTAATGGGCGTGCCCGCAACTAACTACTGACGAGATCGTGAGTATCACTCAAATTGCTTTGCCGTATTCATCATCATAAAGGGGGCAGCTCCAGCACCAACCAGCATGTGAGCCGAAGTTCGGACACCAACAACGACTGTTAGTTTTTTTTGTGTTGGGTCTCGTCTTGGGGCGTGTCTGAAGTCTTCTTGGTTTGCTACACATGTGGCGCTGTAATGGGCGAAACTTTTTGGCTGCATATGAAGTCACAACTTTCTCACTTGAACGCAAATTAAACTCAACCCAATCTGTGTGAGCGCAGAAGAACCCAGACAGGAGGGCACCACACTTAAGTTAAGCAAAAGCCAAATCTGGCTGGCAAATGGACTGCAAAACTTGCCCGGCACTTGGACATTTGCAATCGCAAATGTCGTTGTTTGCTAAATCCAATGACAACAGGAAAACGTAAAGAAAAAATTTATACCGAAGTTGTGCTACCTTAAAATCTACTAGAAATTATGAAAATTCTACAAGCAACAACTTTTTGATACAAATTCAAAAAATGGTATTCAAATTCTAAAGTACTAAGGGTACAGTATAAGCATAAAGATAAATATAAATATAAGAACTAAAGAATTAAGTATATTAAAAATACCAAACATCCAATCTATTTGAAACATCAAAAAATCAAATAAAATTTTTAAAACAAACCAAAATATTCAAAATATATATAAATAATGCCATAAATTTCATAAAATACCAAGAGTATTAAAGTATTCTGAAACAGTCCAACACATTTCGAAAACTCCTCTTTTTTTTTTTTTTAAATAAAATGTTTATTTATTTAGTTACCTTAATCTAAATTTTACAATTTACTGTTACTTTTATAATAACTTATATTGTAGGTTGGATTAAAACTCCACAAGTTTTACATATTCCAGAAAATTAACAAAAAATGATCTAAAGCTTATCAATTTCACTTTCAATTTGATAAAAAAGATTTCGAATCTAAGGTCCAATTTCGAATCTTCTAGATAGCTGCTATGAGTCAAATAAACTCACAGCTTACTCTGAATCGTGAATCGCTTTTCTATAGCCAATGATACCTACTTATTAACTTCGTTTTCCTAAGATAATTTTAGTTCGACCCTCTACCACAGGGACCACTGATAGGGAATTGATCCTTAGGAGTGATAAAGCCTTTAAGGACGACTTGACACAAATTTTCAACATATACTCCTGTAAGTCTACCGCAATATACCTGTCACCAGTGTGCATTCTTTTTTTGAAGGTTGATAATTATTTAATCTAATCCAGGAGGTTTTTTTCTCATACTATTAATTGGGTGTGTAAGTTGTCTTGCCGACATTCTCCGTTTTCAAAGTGCATTCCTAAAACTTATAGACGAGTCCTTCAAATCCGACTTCAAAAGTTTTCGACATTCTTATAAGAATCTTAAAAATACTCAGATGGTTTATAGGAATTCAATTTCCAAAGTGTACGAAAAGTCACATTACAACAGAAATCATTATACAGTCGAACTTTTCTATTACGAACTTCTGTACAATGAAGTTTTCTTTATAGCGAATTAACTTCAGAACACTGCAATTTCGTTCAATATTCAATTTTTCTATATAACGAAGCTTATTTTTGTCCTCTTAAGATTCGCTATGGAGAAGTTCGACTGTATTTCATAATAGGCCTTTATGAACCACTTAACCGAACCGAAAACGCTGTTCAGTTAGCTCCAAAAACCATGCAATGAGACGAACCGGCGGTACAGATACTGTGTGAACCACTGAACCGAACTAGTACTTATGTTCGAGTGGTTTGCATCCCTGGTGTAATTTCAAAGTTAGCCAACTTACTCAAATTGCTCAGTTGTTCAATTGATCAGCTGTTCATTTGTTTAGTTGTTGCACTTCATTTATCCTCAAAGCATGGTGTCTTTATAGTTTTTGATGTGATCATTCGATCTACTCCATTTTTGGCTTATAAACTCATCTTTCGTTTTGTAGGACACTTTAGTGAAATGGTTCTAAGTATTAATGTGCTTTCTAATCCACTTTAAATGAAAGATCGGTTGGGACTTAAGCATCGGCAAAAAAAAAAAATGAACAAAAGTAATTACAGCTGCATTTTCACTTGGCGAGATCTAAAATGAGAAGGGTGAAAATGAGTTGGCTGTCAAAAAACTCATATGAGTACAAGAACAAGAGTGTCCGAACAAGAGTCACTGAACAAGAGTGTCTGAACAAGAGTGTCCGAACAAGAGTCACTGAACAAGAGTCACTGAACAAGAATGTCCGAACAAGAGTCACTGAACAAGAGTCACTGAACAAGAATGTCCGAACAAGAGTCACTGAACAAGAGTGTCCGAACAAGAGTCACTGAACAAGAGTGTCCGAACAAGAGTCACTGAACAAGAGTCACTGAACAAGAGTCACTGAACAAGAGTCACTGAACAAGAGTCACTGAACAAGAGTCACTGAACAAGAGTCACTGAACAAGAGTCACTGAACAACAGTCACTGAACAAGAGTCACTGAACAAGAGTCACGAACAGAGTCACGAACGAGTCACTACGAGTCACTAAAGTCACTGAAGAGTCACTGAAAGACCGAACAAAGTCAGTCACTGAACAAGAGTCACTGAACAACAGTCACTGAACAACAGTCACTGAACAAGAGTCATTGATCAAGAGTGACTGAACAAGAGTCACTGAACATGTGTCACTGAACAACAGTCACTGAACAAGAGTCATTGATCAAGAGTGACTGAACAAGAGTCACTAAACAACAGTCACTGAATAAGAGTCACTGAACAAAACTCACTGAGCAGGAGTTAGTGAACGTCACTGTAAAAGACGCACTCAACACAGGGAGGCAAATTGGTTTTGAACCGAACCGAACCGAACCAAACCGAACCGCTAATTCCAGCCGATAACCGAATCGCAAACCGATCCGGCTTCTTTTCGAAATTGCTAAGCCGAACCGAAACCCACAGTTCGGTTAGGTTCACTTTAATGACGAGTCTAAAAACTTGAAGCGCCTACTTTAATACAATGATACCTGTAATTTTGGCATATTTTATAAATTTCCTACGCTACTATAAGTCCGACTTTCTGTTAAATTAAGATTCGTACTGATCCTCTGCGATGCCGAAGGAGGAAAATAAACATGACTTTTTATCTTGGATGAGAAATGACTAGGAAGACACAAAATGTAACAAAATTAGCCCAACAACAAAGCACAAAATGTTTCGTGATCCTGCATGTGAAGTTGCTAATTGATTTTTGTGAGTATCCCCTTTCCTCTATGGGACGGTATTCTTTATATTCTGAAGTGTTTCTTCATCTTGATCAAAGTTTAGTCAGGAGATTACATTTCTGAGCTCTATTGAACTTTTGTAAGAGGCACCAAGTGTATTTTTTTAGTTCGATTTAGCAATCCGACATATCTTTGGTGTGCAGCCCTTGTGGCAGGCAATCCAATGGAATAATGGACTGATTTTGAAGTGAAATCCTCTTGGACGAAAAACGAATACAATGTTTTTATAAAGATTTTAAAGCTATTCAAATCTTTTGTAGGAATCAAATTTTGTAAGTTTTCAAAAAGTCAAAATATTCGACAAAAGAAACAGCCCTTTATAAAATATTAAAATAATAAACGACTACTCCAATAAACCGAGCAGTAACCGCAGTTCAGTTAGCTCCAGAAACCATTTAAAAACTGTGTGAGCCACTTAAACTAACCGATCCTTATTTCCGAGCGGTTCGCATCGCTGTCTGAACAAGAATCAATGAAAGAGAGTCACTGAACCACACTGAGGAAGAGTCAGTGAGTCAAAGTCACTGTACAAGAATCACTGAACAAAACTCACTGAACCAGAGTCATTAAAAAACAATCACTGAACAATATCACTAAACAAGAGCTACTCAAAAAGAACAACATACAATTAATCATATTTGAAATATTGTATAGTCATTGCAGAATTCTTAACAAAATGTAGATAGCCCTACTTCTAGGGTATAAATTGACTGAGGTAAACAAACAGCAAAACGTTTTTTGCGCAATCCTCACAAATCTGATAAGCAGTTAGAGAGCATTAGAGCAGCACACACACACACACACACACACTCTTACATAGTCATCCCAATCCCAACCAGCATCAGCATAAAGCCAGAGTCAAGTCGAAATCTCCCAACTGGCCCGACCGGGCCTCACTTTTGACTGTGCTGCCTGGCCGAGGCGGCCCCCCCTGACTGAGCTTAGACTCTCGTCTCGTCTTCGCCGATGCTCGAGTGCTGCCCCGCTCCCGCCAAAAGTCTGCCGAGTCGCGACGTAACATGCAACATTACATGCCTATAATTTGTTTTCACACAGCAGGACGTTTTCACTCCATAAGACATCAGAAAGAGGTCTTAAATGGTCACATTACTGCCATTTCCAACAGCGTTCAAATGGCAGGCAAAGCCGTTTGGAGTGCCAGCGCCAGGCGTAGGCAAACGACATCGTCGAAGTTTCTATGATTCTTCTTCAATTCATTTGTAGTGTGGGCCAGTGTGTGTGTGTGTGTGTGTGTGTGTGTTTTGGCAAGATTTATTCAAGGCAGTCGGAGTGTGTCTAATGCAATATTGTTAAAAATGTTTACTGTTATTTAATATAGTCATTATTTAGTTAAAACTTGTCTTAGCCGACAGACTGGGAAATTTGTTTGTAAATGGGAAGAGAGATATTGTATACATGTGAATTCACCGTTGAAGAACGACCAATTTGTCAAGCGAAGAGATGCGGTGTGTGAAAAAAGGTACAACACAAAGCGATTTTCTCGGTTCCCGCATTATTCATAACATTTCTATTAAATCCTAAATCTTGTTCAAAGTCATACCTCAAAAATTAGTTAAGCTATTAACTTAAAATTTGGTGTTTAAGATGGTAAGCCTGGCTTAACTGTGTCTAAGCTATGAACTTGACACTTGGGGCGTAGACTAGGAGCAGGAAATTAGACGTTCTACAGATTCAAGATCATATCCCAACCCGATTGATTTAGCGACTTCATTCACTAGTTAACCATCTTAAGGAATGAAGAAAAGGCCAGGATCTCTAGGGTCACTGTTTCCTGTTCTAGCTTAAGGGTAGTTAAGGGGAGTTTGAAAGTAGGAGTTTCAAATGAACGATTTACTCTTATGCCCCCGCCTTTGGTTAAAAATAAGCTATGACCTTGAACCTGACATTTCCGATATTGGTGGTGGACTTTTGAAAATAAAAACTTACAAACCCAATTTCATATAGATCTTCCCAAAAACAACGTTTGGCTCAAAACCTATCTTCGCCTATTGTTCCATTTATTTGGCCCATAGAGCCTAAGAAGCGAACTCCAGTGAGATCGGATGAATAATAACGATTGACCAACCCCCACTTCCCATTTTTCGATCTAGTATATGGGATTTCCAAATTTTGAAAATATTTACCAAATAAAATGTGCGCATAGAGCCTTCAAACCGAACATATTTCAGATCGACTGGGAATTTCACAATTTTCGACCGGATCCCTTTCAATCTCAAATTAAAGTGTGTGGATTTAAAATTTCACGTGATATTTTTGGTAGTATGTCACTGATGATATGAATTTCAAAAACGCCCACAACAAGGATTTCTATAAACCAGGGTTCCCCAAAGAAACCTGGCTCTCTGTCTCTTTCTAACACTCACTGATGCATTACTTCGGCTAGCATTCGGTGTAAATCGTCGAGTGTGTTCGGCCCCCCATGGCATGGCTGGGGAACATTGCTATACATTTTCCTTTCCTCTAATACAATCAAACAATTTTCGTTTGGGAATTAGTATACCCTTGCAAAGGGCATTAAATAGTAGCCTTTCCCTATGTTAATTAACATTTCTACATTATGTGGGCAAATCGTGCATGTAGCGCCAAAAATTATGCAAAGTTTTTTATAACCTTTCTAACTCTTCCATTTATTATCCGATCTTTTTGAAACTTTCAGAGATTGTAGATATTGGGCATTAAATACTAATTGCCCTGAGTAACGGGTATATCGAAGTCGGGCAGGACCGACTTTAACTTACGCTCTCGTTTTATATTATGTGAAGTTTTTTGAACTTATTCCATTCTGTTTTTGTCAGAGCTAATTTTTCACTTTATCGCAAAGATAGCGATGCTAATACTAAGAACTCCTACCAGTCAATATTAAAAATCACTAAACTGAACAGTCAGCTTGGCAATATCATGAGCTTCTTCTTCTTAAAAGGGACTAACCGATGATTTTACATATGAAGACAATGATGCTTGTGGGCAACATTGGCCCTTAAAATTGTTTATTAGTGGATTTCAAAAAAAATTTAAAACTATTTTCTATTTTTTGGCCCAATGAGCTTACTATCCGAATTTCGAGCAGATTGAATCAGAAATAACGTTCGGCCATAAGCCCAACTCAGCCGATTTTTTACCCTGGGGTGCATCGCTTCTCAAATTATTGGAAAATACTATACTCACAATCCGTGGCAATCGGATGAATAATAGTTTTTTCATACAAAGATTTCCGGAAATTTTCACACCCTGGGGACAGTTTATCCATCAGCGGAAATTCGAAAATTTCCAACTTTGACTAAAACTAAAATTTACGAAATTACCAAATTTTTTTTTTATGATTTGAAATATATTAACTTTTAAAGGTTCGTATTCAGCACTCCGGAATTTTGATTTCGCCACAATACTTTATGTATTGTTTCTAAACTATGTAAAGTATTGTGACGAAATCCAAAATTCCGGAGTGCAGGATACGAACCTTTAAACAAAATGAAAATCATTTAGAATCAACTGTGCGGGTTTCGGATTTTAAAATGCATACACCTTTGTTTTCAACGTGTTAAAAACAACAATGCCGCTTTTGATTTCGCAGCAGAGAATTCGAATTCTTCTTGCGCGGAACTCGAAGTTGAGAATTACAAGTATTTGGCAGATGGTAGATTGAATTCGATATAAGCAGCATACTAGGCGCGCAGCAGCAGTCGATGGCGCAGTGTACTAAGGCGTCGTTCCAATCGTGTCAAGTCCAAAGACCCCAAAGCCCAGCAGAGTAAGTATAAAGTTTAACATTTAAATTTGTATAATTCATTATAATGAATAATAATAATTATTCAGAAGAAAACTAGGTGCGTGGGTATTAAGAATTTATGATAGGATTCTTCTCTGGATTCATAACAAAACAATAGATAGGTAAAAATAGGTTTGTTGGTAAATTTTTTATATTCTTATTTTTATACTCTGTACCAAAGGTACATAGAGTACACTCAGAAAAAACGGCCGCCTGCCTGCGTTCTAAGTGAAACGGGATTGAAATTAACCCGTTTTGTACATAAAGTTTCAAGAATGATTCGTTTTTGCGTTTACTTAAATTAAGTACGAAACATACTTAAATCGAAAAACGAGTATTATTATTATTGAAATGAGACCTAATGTTCTTGAATCAAGAACGTTTTGTACTTACATTAAGTTCAAGTACAAAATATGTTAGATTGAGTAAAAGATTGACTTATAATGCTTGCTCCGAAAAGAGTGCAACGTAAAATGTAAATTATTTACAAACGAGTCTGTTCTTAAAATTTCCAACTAACTCTAACTCTTTTGTTATGGAGTGATGATTAATTTCTGACCTACAGTAGTTCTCCCAAAGAGGTGTATTTATGACCCTTGCATATTTCCAGCCTTCTTTGGTTCAATACAGAGAACTTGGGAATTGGCTCAAACGTTTGTTTGAAATTCTTATTTTTTATACTCTGTACCAAAGGTAAATAGAGTATAACAAGTTTGTGCAAAAGTATGTAACAGCCAGAAGGAAGCATCTCCGACCCCATAAAATACTATATAACGCACAGATCTCAGAGATGGTAAGAGATAGAGGTTTGACTTGTATGGGACATGTGCTTCTTCTATCTGCAGGCAGATCAAGTTTATTTTGAATTTTGGCCACGCCCTTCCCGCCCCCGCAATTTAAGAAAAACGTCATATCTTCCACAGTTTAATAGATAGAAGGTTCGAACCTTCTGGACACTCTAATCAAAATTATTTATCGATTTCTCAAAGGAATCATAAAAATCGGATCAACGGTTCTCGAGATATGATCAAAAGAGTGTATGCTGCAGCAGCGCATTAGCAGCGCTGTTTACCGCTGCCACTGCAGCATCAAAATTTATGTTCGTTGGTACAGAGTATGATATAGTCGGGCTTGACCGACTTTCCTCCTTGTTTTCTATAACGATTTTTGGCTGACCTTAGAAATTACTGGAACTTGGGAGGAAAATTTTGTTCTTATTTTGATAGTTAATCGGGCTTGACTTAAGGCCATTACTACCTAATAGTATGATCAAAAATATTAAAAAATAATTCGAAATGTACTTAATATATCCCGAAACAGTCAAAAATTAAGAATTAAGGGATTGAAAAAATCGTACTTGTCACTATCGACACCGTTTGTACTTAATTCAAGTACTAAATTATCGGTTTTTTCTGAGTGTTTATTAAGTTTGTGCAAAAGCATGTAACAGGCAGAAAGAAGCATGGGGTCGGACCATAAAGTATATATATTCTTGATCAGCATTAACAGCCGAGACGATTAGCCATGTCGCCTGTCCCTCTATCCGTCCATTTGAACTCACAGATCTCAGAGATGGTAAGAGATAAAGGTTTGACATGTATTGGACATATGCTTCTTATACCTGCAGGCAGATCAAGTTTATTTTAAATTTTTGCCATTTTACACTTAAAGTCGAGAGAGTGGGATTTCGTTGAAAATTTGTGTTGTTGCATAAAATTTACAAAACTACTGTTAAGTTACTAGAAGCGCAACTTCTTTCCAGCGATTTCTAACCAAGAGTCTAAAAGTCTTCTGCAAAATACAGTAAAAAAAATTCTTACATTTTAAACTAAATCCCAATTCTTACATCTGTTCTGTTGTATTCAAGAACCAAATATTTTATATTGCAGAATCGTATAATCGTCAGAAGGAATAAATGAATGAATGCATAAATGATTCTAGTTATACCATGTCCATCTTCTGATGAAATTGAACCGAAATCTTTAGCTACGGAGCTAGAAAATAATATCAAAGTGACAAATATTACATCGGTACACGACTTTATTGCTCTTTTTGGCGAAAATTTTGAATTATGACAGCTTGAGTACTTAAGGAAAAGTTAATTACGGAAGTATTGAAACTTTAAATCAGTTTTCTCGTCCCAAGACACCCACTCTATTTTCGACAATAATCTCTTTCTGTTTGAAAGTTATGATTTTTGCAACGCTTAATCGTTAAATTGGCCTTTGTGCGGCTTTCAATGATGCCACTTGTAAACTGCCTGATCTATGATTATCTAAGTGGAGTTTTATTGGCACCCATTTGCCTATTTGCTTAAATACAGTTCCCAGACAAGTTGTAGTTTGAGCAATTTAATAATGGTAGCGTTGCTAAATGGTTTGGACACGTTTGATCATTTGAACTGCCTAAGTAGCAATTGGGCCAAGATTAACGTAAGGTATTGTTTCACACAAATTCATCAGCCGAAGTGGAAGTAAAAGCAGCTCAAATAAGTATGTCCGCACTCGACTTAAGATTAACCGATTGCTCAGGTTCTTCCTGCTTCAGTGCATTACTGATCGAATGTGCCAATACGGCAAATGGTCAGATGGGATTAGCCCATCAAAGTCTTTGGCAAAGTTAAAAATACATTTGCCCGTATCGGCAAGTGTGCAAAGTGGAGACATGCGATTAACCAGGCCCGATAAAAGGTGCACACAAATACGAAGTGACTGCAGCCAGCTGGCACACTCAACTCACAACTCAATTGGTCGCACGCCACTTTAGTGCAAGCGTCAACATTATTTGCATACACAGAGTCCTGTTTTTTCTTTCTTTTTTTTTTTGTAATAATAACAATAATACTTAAAACCCAAAGCCAAGACTGTCCGCACTGCTGCTGCCCACACGACCAAAACACAGGCAGCCGCATCCAAAAAAAAAAAAAAAATGAAGATAAAAAGGAAGGGAAGAAAAAAGTATCTTCAAAATACACTTATGCTGTCTTTTTATGGCATATCTTTTACTTATTTGCCCGCACTTAAGTATCTGGCCAAGCCGCGCCGCTTGTTTTGTTTTGGTTCGTCTTTTTGTATTTTTCTTATTTTTGTAAATGAAATGAAATCGAAATATGGGTCGTCCGCGGACAGACATCATGAGCGGTGAACTCAAAACACACTTCCAACAACACACATTGGCGAACGACAAGAGGATCCTCAGCCAGCACTGGAGAGCAATATTATTGGCACGAATTAATTTCTGTGGGTGCACTTTAAGCCCACATCCGAAATACGAAATTTTGGCCAGAATTTAGGCTTTCACTTATTTGGGTTAAAACTCATAAATCATGGAAAGATCAAAGTTGAGGGTTTTCAGCACCAACCGTATTGATTTTCGAATTTTTTCGTTTCGCGCGCCACAAACAAGCAAACAAACACCTCCGTACACGGCCAAGCGTTATTGCTAAATGAATGAAGATCGCGAAACCATCAACCGGCCCCCAAAGCTTCACAACATTTTCGTTTTCAAACCAACTCAGCTGGTTGGCCAACCCAGCCCAGATGAGAAATATCGATAGCTGCCTCGTGACTATCGTGGTTTTTGGCCGCATCTCTAAGATACAACGCGCTAGGCATTTTGTATCTTATGGATACATTTGGTTAATTTTTAGATCATTGTTTGTTATTATTATTAATAGCTAACAGACACGCCTGAAGCCTGAATTAAAAGCAAGACTAAGAAGTACACAAATTTGGTGAGTTTTAAGGTAAATTCAAATTGTGTTGAAAAATAACTGGATTCACACTTAATTAGGCAGAAGATACATTTGGGCGTTGTCCCAGTGGAAAACATGTGTAATATTGCAATAATTTGTATTTGTTTAATTTCTAGCTAAAATGGTCGTTCTCAGTTCCTGCTGGTCACCCATTATATGGTCGAATAATGTTCGCACTGGGAGCTATGCGGTGGCCGCCTACACTGCCGCCCTATCTGTGGTGCTCATCACAGTGGTAAGCAGAGAGAGAGAGCCAACAACTAAGCCGACCCTTCAATTTGTCAATCAATTAATTCATTCTTTTATGCAGATTGCCTATATGCTGGCTGGCGGTGAATCGGCTCAACTCTATTCGCCTCTCTTTGAAACGGACATACGCACCTCCATGCCCATAGCTGGGGGATTCTTTATAATCTACTTCCTATTGATTATAGTGGCATCATATCTGGTTTACTTTGGCATTAAGATTAGGTGAGTTTGTGGTAACGCCCTATTTTCTTTTCTGCATCTTCGTTGGTGCGATTTTGGTCGTTTACTACACAGCATCAGTCTGATCCTAGTCAATGCTCTAATATTCTGGAAAGATTCTGTTTAAGGCTTGACCCGTGAACATTGTTTCATTAAACATTTTTGCCTTTTTTCGATCAATTTAAGCAAATCGCTTAAAATTGATTCCTGCTTGACTTTAGTATTGGTTCATGGGTTGGTCCGCCCATGGCCGTTTTACAATTGTGATTTAGAAGAAAATCATTGTTAGAAATTACCTAGGAGTTTGTAACTACCCTCTAGTACTGCCGACCAACGCTGTATCAACGTTCCGTCGACGATTTTGTGACTGTCGTCGACCCACCCTTATACCCCTTACAATGTGTTCGACTGACGTATTTTGCAAGGCGATGTCTGTTCAATACGTTAACGGATCTCCAGGCACGCTAGGTCGACACAATGCTATGCAGGAACCGACATGAGCGACGCTCGATAGACGAAATGTCATGCAGAGAAGCGACATAAGCCTCAATCGTTGTCGTCACGACGCATCACCGTACAAAGAGCAACCCTGGGTTGACGCAAAAACTGTGAGTGACCCCAGCCGTACTAGAGTGTAGGTACATAACTACACTCAGAAAAAAAAGGCTGCCGGCGTTCTAGACCAAACGGTATAGAATTTATACCGTTTTGTAAAAACGGTACGAAACATTCTAATACCGAAAAACGACTGCTTATATTATTGAAATGAGAACAAACGTTCTAGAATCAATAACATTTTGTACCAACAGTAAGATGAAAAATTCAAGAAGGCACGTTCTTAGTTCAAGTACAAAATATGTTAAACTAAGTACAAAATAGACTTATATTGCTAGCTTCAAAAAGTGAGCAGCGGAAAATGCGAATTATTTTTAAGCGACTCTGTTCTTAAAATTCTCAACTGGTTCTAACACTTTTGTTATGGAGTGATGGTAAACTTCTGACCTACATTAATTCATAGCCTTTAGACATTTCCAGCCTTCTTTGGTTCAATCAAGGGCGTAGCCAGCTTTGCAAAAAGGTAGGGGCAGCTCTGTCTAAATGTTTCTTAAATATTCCTTTAATGATACATTTTAGAATTCAAAAATAGGGGAAAGTTAACTTCGGCTCGGCCGAAGTTTTGTATACCCTTGCAGTTTGTTTTTCTAATTAAGACTACTTTTCGGACCTTACTTTTCTATGGGAGCTGTACTATAAAGATGTTCGATTTCGACCAAACTTAGTGGAATCATGAAAAAGCATAACTGCTAAACACTAAATTTGGAGGCGATCCCTATTAAAACATAAAAGTTTTTCTCCCTAGAACTTCCTTTTCGACCGATCATTCATACTGCAGCTATATGCTATAGTCATCCGATTTTAACAAAACTTTGTAGAATTGTGTACAAGTATTTAAGACAAATATTTGCCGATCGTTCCTATGGCAGCTATAGTCAACCGATTTTGACCAAACATTGTAGAATCGTGTGGGAGTATCTAAAACAAATACATGCCAATTTTGAGGACATTTCCATGGAAAACAAAAAAGTTTTTCTAACTAACGCTACTTTTCAGACTATACACTTCTATGGCAGCTATACTATATACATGTCCGATTTCGACCAAAATTGGTGGAATCATGGAAAAGCATAGTAAACTCAGAAATACGAACTTTGGAGGCGTTTCCATTAAAAACAAAAAAAGTTTTCTCACTAAGACTAGTTTTTCGACCGATCGTTCCTATGACAGCTATATGCTATAGTCATCCGATCCGGCCGGTTCCGACAAATGAGCAGCGTATTTGTACTTCGTGCAAAGTAAAACTGACTGAGAGATAGCATAGAAACAGACGGACGGACAGACAGCTCATCATGCTGATCAAGAATATATATACTTTATGTGTTCGGAGATGCTTCCTTCTATGCGTTACAAACATCCGGACAATTTTATAATACCCTCTGCAAGGGTATAAAAAGATTACTGCCAATCGAGTGGAAAATCATGCCTGGATCAATGCATAAGCGCAATTCATAGTAAATGGATCTCCATGGTAATAAAACGGTTAAATACTTAAGAAATTGCTTTTCAAGAGCACAAATGGCCTCACATTACTATCCAGCAATGGTTATGACCATACTAAGCCGCGATTAATACCATGGATGACCAATGATGAAGAACATAGATGCAGTCTGGAAATCCGAAGAAGAATTACTTTTGCAAATCGATGTTACTACGGGCTCAGTACAGGTTTAAATATGACACCAGTTACTTCAAAGAATGTTTTTGAAATCATATCTGAAGAGTTCGAGTTGTGGAAAATCATGCCAATAAATGTATTTTATTTTAAGTATACTTTGTACCAGAGAACTGCAGCATGCAGAAAAGAAAAATTCAAAAGCACTCGTGCATGGGATGATCATGGTATTTGCGAGCTCGTGTATTGCCTAATACTAGTCCCGTTGACTCGTAGCTTCGACCGCGAGTCCTCGCGGTTCTCTCTCTCCTTCTTGTGTCCCAGCCACTGCAACAAAATGAATGCAGTCTTTACGCTACTCGTGGCATTTTTTGTCAATTTGTAATTCTCACGCTAACAGAGAGCGTAACAATGTGTGTGTTAATTTTTGATAACAGTTACCGTTGCAAAAACAAAGATAGCTAGACCAAGACAAAGTTATTGGACATTTTAAATTTGTCTGTCTGCGATCATTTCATGTGTTTCAAAAAAGGCGGCGTGCACAAACAAGCCGAGTAATGCGCGAGTGTGATCGTCCAGGTCCAGGTCCAGGTCAGGTCCAGGTCCAGGTCCAGGTCCAGGTCCAGGTCCAGGTCCAGGTCCAGGTCCAGGTCCAGGTCCAGGTCCAGGTCCAGGTCCAGGTCCAGGTCCAGGTCCAGGTCCAGGTCCAGGTCCAGGTCCAGGTCCAGGTCCAGGTCCAGGTCCAGGTCCAGGTCCAGGTTCGACAACACCCCAGCTGCTTTGATAAATTTTTATTAAATAAATAAACATTTTCCAGGACTGACTGGGATTAGAACCCAAGACCTTTGTCTCGCGCAACGACGGCGGCCGTCTTAGACGGTTAGGCTATTTCACAGCGTTGAATTGGCACGTCTGAATGGCTTCTTATATTTTTGCAGTGGAGGAAAAATTTCTGAAATCTAGCACCTTTTTTCTAAAAGCAATGGCTACTATCGCCATATTTTTAAGAAAATTAGTTCCAGAAAATTTTCCATGCTTTTAAGAAATTACTCTAGTAGTAGGCTATTATTTTCTAAAATTAAAGGTTAATTTTGCCCAATTTTTAAGGAAGTGATTTTAGAAAAATATGATAATTATCAAAAAAATCTCTAGAGATTTCTGGGACACACCCGATAGACTATTGACACTTTCAGGACTAAATTTTAGTGGTGTTAAAAAACATATTTGGCAAACGAAATAGAAATAATCTACTTATTTGTTTACCAATTTTCTAGCACACGAGGCTGGCTTTTGCCTTGGCTGTTTTTGATCGGACTGGCCATACTATTCCAATTTTGCTGGAGCCTGTGGCTCATTGGTGGCTATTATATATACGTAAGTAAATTTGTTCCTCATTTTAAAAATCTATATTAACTATTTCTAACACACTTATACAGTTGGAGCAAACGTTCTCGGCGCTTTTGAATTTCGTTTGGGTGGCATATAATGTAAGTTGACACTCGAGTATTTTTTTGAACTTAGACCAACTAACTTTGATTTTTAATCTCTTTTAGATATATTGTTGGCTCGTGGTTTTTTCGCAATATCAAATCTTTTTGGCCACACAAAATCCCAATATTGAGCTCTTGATGCCTTAATAACTGTTCGGCTTATTGCCAGTCGAAGTCTCGAATACTTTTTGTTTTAAAAATTTACTCCGTCCATTCCCACATTTCAGATCAATATTATTTTAGCTTATACATGCCTACCAAATAGTTATATACATTTTACAACTTTATACAAAATCAAAATATATATTTATAACAAATTATGACTTGAACCAAACTATTTTTGTAATGAGTAATGATTTGTAAGATGAGAGGCCATCGTGTACTGCCATTGAATAAAAGACACAATAGTAAACTTAAATTGTATTTATCGACTAATTTGCATCAAAGAAAATTGAAAAGGCGCAATCATCTCATTTAATCGTTTTCTATTTTTAAATTAAAGATCTTTCGACAAGGGGAAAGAAAGGTGATCTGTCTCAGGGGACGCTTTTTCTTTGGTTCCTAGGACGTGAAAGATTAGAGGTAGTCACGGAACACAAATATCTGGGAGTGCTTATCCCTTACAATGGCAGCTGTAAAAAATACCGTGAGGAAAAACTATCGCAGGCAAAGGTAGCAATAAACAGCACATGGAAGTCCTTATTATGCAGAAAAGATGTAAACCATAGCGTAAAGTACAAACTTTTCGAGGATAGTGCGAGAGCAGTAATGTGTTATGCAAGCCAAGTTTGGGAAGACATAGAACAGTTTGGGAAATATGCCGGCTCCCACAATATATCCCTGGACATAAATGTCAACAATATTATGAAAGCCCTAAGCATGCCAAGTTACCGCATCCCAAATATAGTCGCTAGACAGCTATTAAGCCAGCGAAAACAGTGCTTTGAGAGTTGAACTTCACTAGCGACAGAGCACAATGAGACGCTGGACTTATCGAGCATCTACGGAAATTGGTGATTGGAAAACCAGGAAAATAAATAAAATTGATCAGTCGTATAGACGTATCTACGTAATATTTCTTTTGTTTTGTAAATTGATCTTTAAATTTATGGAAAATGTATAATTGGGACACTGAAACATGAATTCGGATTGCCCGCCGCTATCACGCCTGGAGTCCTTAGTTTCGCTTCAAAGAGAGTATAGGCGCACGTTTGGCGACGATCCTCCGACCAGATGGACCATAATGTGACTTGTTAAAAATTTTGCCGAGCGTGGGACAGTCGAAAGAAGACCTTACCATCGAATCCCTATGATCGAACGGAGGAAACAATCGCTGCGGTAGCTGCAGCCATACAAAACAATCCAAGAGTTTCGACAAGGAACTTTCTATATCTGCTCAAATGGGTATAAGTAGATAGTCATTGCAGTCAATTATGCACAATGATTTGAACGTATTCCCATATAAAAATCAATCATGAACGCAGCAGACTTGCCGATTCGCTTGGAATATCGCCAGAAGATGCTTCAAATGGTGGAAGAGGACGACAACATGTTGAACTGTCTTTTTATGTCTGACGAGGCCCATTTCGACTTAAACGGCAACATAAACGAACAAAATTGTCGAATATGGAGTGCTTCCAACCCACAGATACTCCATGAGACGGAATTGCATCCACTTCGTGTCACAGTGTGGTGTGCAGTTTCATCACGCTGCATTGTCGGGCCCTTCTTCTTCGAAGAAAACGGTCACACCGTTACTGTTACTGGAGACCGTTACTTGAGCATTTTGAGAGAGTTTTGCTTTCCAGAATTACGCCAAAAGAGAATTCCTTTCAAGTCTGTGTGGTTTCAGCAAGATGGTGCAACTCCTCACATAGCCCAGCCTGTTATGACAGAATTGCGACGAAAATTTCCCAATAAGCTGATATCCAGAAACTCCACATTCCATTGGCCCTTCAGGTCGCCCGACCTTACTGCACCTGACTTTTTCTTGTGGGGTTATTGCAAACAGGAAACCTACGAAACAAAACCGACAAATTTGAATGAACTAAAGCAATCCACTCGAGCAACAATTGCGGCTATTTCTGTGTCAACTCTGCAAGCAGAAATTAACAACTTTTTGACAAGATGCCGCACACGCATCAACGAGCAGGGGGGCATTTAAATTCAATTATTTTTAGATCTAATTAAACTATCTATACATCTATATAAAAGTGAAAGTATGTTTGTATGTTTGTCCCTTATGGGCGTCTAAACCGCTGAACCGATCTTCACGAATTTTTCCCAGTATGTTCATGTCGATCAGGAAAGTGTCATAGGCTATGTCTCATGTCTGTGAAATGGTCCAAAAACCGCGAAATTTGCAAAATTATACCGTTCATCCGACTGCAATGAAACTTTGGGGAATGGCTGAACGCTTACCAGGGAAGGTTTCTAAGTTGAAGAAATTTGCGGAAAATGGTCCAAAAACCGCGAAAATGACAAAATGTATGGTTTCGGTAGAGCTTTGGGGAATGGTTTGACACTTGCCCGGGAAGGTTTCCAAGTAGAAGAAATCTGCGGAAAATGGTTCAAAAACCGCGAAATTTGCTAAATCTTCGATTGTGATGGAACTTTGGAGAATGGTTAAACGCTTGCCCGGGAAGGTTTCTAAGTTGAAAAAATTGCGGAAAACGGTCCAAAAACCGCGAAAATTGCAAAACTTACGTTTTCGCTAAAACTTTGAGAATGTGATCGACGCTTGCCCGGGAAGTTTTCCAAGTAGAAGAAGCCGCGAAATTTGAAAAATGTTCGATTGTTATGAAACTTTTGAGAATGTTTGGACGCTTGCCCGCGAAGGATTCTGATTTGAAGAAATGTGCGGGAAATAGTCCTTAAACCGGGTTCCTCCCGATTGAACCACTGGGAAATAAGTTAAAATTTTAGTAGAGACGGAATCTCTATCTCAGATAGTTCCGAAAGGATGAGAAGAAAGGGGTGACCAAGTGTTTTGAGTCTCCTTCTACTAAGTGCTGGGCAGTGCAGTAATAAATTTCTCCACATCCTCACACTTGCAGCTTCTACAGAAGTCATTGTGGGCGTTATGTATTGTAATGGGCTGATGGCAAATGCCAAGCCAAAGCGAACACTTACTTTTGTCAAGCACAACATGTACCCACTCAAATAAATATATTTTACTTACTACTTACTAATTAAAAAGTATGTAGATTGGGAACCATTTACTTTCGTTCTCGACAAACATTCTACAGCATTCTTGAAATGTTAATGGTTTCTTGTTCCACTGATGAATTATGGTTACGGTCGGGCAGGACCGACACTAACTTTAACGCTTTCGTTTGTACTATTTAGATGGGTAAAAAGACACATTAGCTGTAAAAATTCCGTGGTATTGATAATTCTAGAAAGTGGTCATTTTAAATTAAGAAAACTTTGACCGCCACTTGTGGACCAAAGAAATAGGAGTAATAATCCATCAATTGTGTAAGGGATAAATCCTATAGTGAATAATATGACCCGTAAAGAGTACAGCGAAAGCAGTTTCTCTACTGGGAAATATCCCAAATTTGACCATGCGAAACCTCACCAAAGTCATCCACAGTGCTCTCCAAATACAAGTGTGAATATCAACGTTTATTCCCGTAAAGTAAGTTTCTAAATGTACGATTTAATACATATATTTATATAGAGATAAAGAAAGAAGTTTTATATTTTGTACAGAAACTGGAAACTAAAAGCAAAAACCCTTGACCATCCACTGAAGCCGACAACCAACTAATGTGTGTGTTTGAGTGCATAAAAGGGACCAGGAGAAGGGAACAGGGTAAAAGGAGGGAGGAGTGAGAGGGGCGAAGTTTTGAAAACACTACCTTAAACATAATGGTTATATCTTATGATCAAAAAAATGTACAAAGCGCAACAACTGCCTGGTGTTTGACACACAGAAATTAATGTTTCGTAAAACTGCGTCCTTAGGTCTTCTCCTCCTTTTCCTTGTTGTAGCGTTCCAGCTCTTTAAGAAACTGGGCTTTCGGTTTCATCACATTCGGACGCTCGCCGCGGCAATTGGGACAAAACCATTTGCCCTTGGGCTTAAGGACCAGCGAGACACAGGAGAAATGGAACCACTCGATGGGGCACAGATCATTGTCGCAGAGTATCATCTCGCCGAAGGAGATCTGTGTGTGGAAGGAGAATTTGAATAAGGAATTTTATATATAAAAGAGGAGAAGAACTCACCTGATTGCAGACACAGTAGGTGGGCTCATCGGGATCAATGGGCTCGGGTGGCGGTGTCTCCTCGCGTGTATTTGCGGTGGTGTTGGAAGCGCCAGCTCCGCGTACTTTGCGTTTTTTCTTCTTGCCCGAATTGCTGCCACCTCCTCCTCCTCCGCCGCCGCCGCCAGCGCCGCTAACGCCAGCCCCTCCGGCAGTGACGCCGGCACCAGCTGCTCCACTGCTTAAGCTGCCACTTGCGGACTGAAGATTACCCTTGCGTTGACCTCCTCCTCCAGCTGACATGGAGTTTTTACGTTCACTAATGCCGCCGCTGCCGCCTCCGCCGTTGCCACTGCCTCCCGTTTCATTGGCTGAATTTGATTCATTGCCGCCCATCTCCAGAGAGCTGCCATTGTTGACCAAACTCTCGTTGCGCCGTCGGGAACGTTTGCTGCCCGCACGTTGAAGGTCGCTGCCAGTGCCACTTAGATTACCATTGGAGCCACTGCCGCCGCCATTACCGCCATTGCTGACCTGGCTGGAACGCTCCGAGTTGGGGGTGGAGCCACCGCCATTACCCGCCAGAACGCAGCCCGTACTGCCCGTGGGGACGCCTCCCACCACCACTGGTCCAAAACTGCCCACGCCCCCAAACTGTTCCTTGGCCGCAAAGTTGACGCTGTTGCTGCCATTTCCATTCAATCCTCCGCCCGCTGCCATGACCTGATCCCTTACAGGACTCTGCAGCCGCTGCACCTTCGTGGCCAGACACTCATCCACCAGGCTGTAGGCCACGCGCTCCTCCTTCAAATCCAGATTCTGTTGATCCGTGTCCAGCTGCCTTAACTTGCCATCGATGATCTCCTGCATGTGATTCACAATCTGCATCTTCTCATCGCCCAGCTCCTGGGCCTGGATGAGGCTCTGATGCATGCGCGTTATGGAACGCGAACGTCGACTCGCATCCGTCGAGTTCTGTAGCGACAGATATAAATCATAATAGTGATCCACATCACGGATGAGACCTAAAAATTTCTCTCAGAGATTAGTCGTCCAATTCTCACTCATTCACACTCACCTCGATACTGCACATCTATGTCCCGTATGCGGGACAGCTGCCTCTGCACATCGTCCGGCAGATTCTCCACCGAATCCAGGTAGTTGTCCACATACGTCGCCGAGTTGATGGCCTCCGATTCGGATGCAATGGGATTTATCATAGTTGCTGTTTCCGTCTTATGCCGCGCTTCAGCCGCTGCTCCTCCAACATTGAGGCTCTCAACCAGATGGCACACTCTCGTTTTCAATGCCCAAATAGGATTTTATCCCGTTTTTGTAGCTCAAATTTTGTATTTCGCTGCGACTGTACGTATATACTGTGTGCGACTGTGTGCGTATGTATATGGAATCTGGCTTCGGACTCGACGAGCCCTTTGAACTGGCTCATTGATTTACGGCGCCCTTTGAACTGGCTTATTGGTGAGCCAGTTCGATGACATTGTGATCGCGTCCGCGATGTGCCTGTGAGCGTTGCGGCTAGGATTTTGACGCAAAATGGAAGTTGACGAAACAAGTCAATGTTCATAAGGACTGGCGTCCATGGCTCTGTGAGTGTGGGAGCACTTTTAAGCACCAGTTCCAGTTGAATAGGCACATGAAGTCGGTGAAACACAAGAAGAAATGTGGAAAACTAAATGCGAGCGCCGTCAGCGTCATCAACAACAACACGCCACAAGCTGAAAATGACCACACAATCCTTTGATGATCTAGCCCCAAAAGACGATTTCAAAGGCGCCTCCCCTCTCGACTGATACTTTTCTTTACAATGATTCAAAATGATTCTAATGAAATGAGACTTTCAAACATTAGAACTTTCAGGAAAGAAGAACAGCAAAATTAACATTTATAAGAGCAAAATTTAATAGAACGCTTTTTTGAACCGAACCCTTTTCAACTTTTTTGCTCAAGTTCAGGTTCAGGACCAGGCGGAAAAAATTGTTCTCTCTCCAACTCCGGCGCGATGTAGCTCCAAATCGGTTTGCAACCCTGATGGTAAAGACCTTAAGCCATACAATGAGTTTAAGGATATATAAGTATGAGTAGAAAAACATTTCGTTGGTTATTTTATGTTTATGGCTTATAAATAAAATGAAATTTTAAGAATTTAACTTAAAGAATTAAATATAAGTATAAAAGTTAATTTCTATTAAAGAAGTTGATGATTACACAGTTCTACAAATTCAGACCATTTGGATCCTTCCACAAATATCTCTTCCCATTCCCTTCTTTTTTACAGCTGTAAACAACAAAAGAAAGAAATTGTTGAATTATAAATTGCTGTTTCAATACGTTTTTATTTTTAATGGATCTAAGAATCCGAGGAACCCACAGAATAGAGCATCTTACAGCCCTATTCAATTTCATTGACTCTAGAGACAGAATAATTGATTTGTGAATAACTTTTATAATTAATTTGTTTATTAAAAATAATATTTAAAGGAAAGTAGACTGAAGTATCTAAACACTAAACAATGGTACAAATTATTTTAAGCCATTAATTTGACACCTTTATATACAAAATTGCATTACTTTTGAATTCATCAACTCCAAGCATGTGAATTCAAATCGAGTAATCTATAATTGTGATGACTAGCCAAATCGAATTCGAGCAAATTTAGTGAAAGTGAAAACCGAACAGGCCTGATAATTCCGAGATATTCGCGGAAAACCATTTTACCGACTTTGGACCGTTTTAGAATTTTTGTAGGCTACAGCTACAGCAAATTTTACTTGATTTATAGCAATTTTGTCAAACTAAACAACCTGCTAAAAAAAATTGGTTTTGTCGGACATTTCTATAAACCATCTGATAATATAGATTATGGAGTTTCAAAAGCCAGATTCGGGTTCAGCATGAAAAACTTTTCTAGAATCAATCTTTTTTTAGCATTTGAGGTGCTGTGCTGAGAATAAATCAATTTTGATATCTAGTCAAAATACTTATGCCAACCCCTATTTGGACAATTCGATTAATATTTTCTAATCTAAGCAACTGATGGTGGACTACTTAAGATTTCTTGAAAGCTTACTTCCATACCAGTATTCGATAACAATTTCAACATTTTAGAATATTTCGTTATAAATATATAATGGTTTATTAATGAAATTTTTGTGTTAAATTATTTCTGCCGACTAGTGTATGTTTGCTAGTTCAAGAACTAGTTCACAATTCAAAATGTCATCTCTAGTTCTACAGGGTTGCCGTTTATCAGCTGGCCAGTGTTGATAAATAAAAATGCTGTTTCGATAACACTTCACAGCACTGAATTTCAAATCGAACGCCCACTCTTGCATATCGATAACTAAGTCCTCTTTGCTGTTTGGTCTCATTCTTTTTCACGCTATCGAACTGTACGAACGCATCGCGGACTCGTTTTGTGCATTTATATTTATACCCCACTTGCATTTTGTGTGTTTAAATTAACTACGTGTGTGTTCATTTTATCTCAGTGTTGAAGAAGGAATCAGGAAGCTCAACAATGATCAGCAACTTTGATATTACCGATAACAAGGCCAGCAGCAAGTAAGTGCAAAAAAATGCCGGCATTTTTCAAAACGAGTCATATATGTTGGTTTGTGTGAGAGCAAGCAGATGTATGTATGTAGGCGGGTATGAAGGCTTAAGTGTAAGTTCTTTGGCAATTTGCAATTAATGGCTCATGCTTATCGCTTTATTTTTTTGTTTGGTTATTCGGGGAGGGGAGGAGAGGAGGGAGGGCAGTGCGTCAGTCGTTTTGACTTCCGTTCCTTTTGATTCACATTTCGCTTGATTAAGGGACATTTTTGCGATCTGCTAACTGTAAATCATGATCATGCATACACACGCACGTACAAAATAATATGTATGCACCGGCTTTTTTTTTTATTTTTTTGGCTGCACCACCACCAGCACATGATTTATTGTTGTGGACTCTGGTTGAATTTTCTTTCTTTACCGTTGGAAACGCCCTTAACAACCGATATTCGATTTCAATACCCTCCATTCCAAACTGTCAATACCCCCGCGTACAACCCAAACCCAGCTGGTTGGCCTGCAATGACCATTTCGGAGCACACACCACACACAGTGGTGGGTTGCTCATTCTTGTGCATGCTTCGCTGCATCTGGCCATGCAAGTGTGTCAGGGAATATCATACAAACACATACACTAGAACATATATGCATCTGCTTGCAGGCAAAGTGGGTTCCAAAGTTTGGTTTCTTATTGATCTTTTGGAGTTCTGTGAATTTCGACTGGGATTCTGGCCTAGCCAGCAACACGTCATAGCGAAATAATTGTGCAGCTGCATGGTTTCCCACTTTAACGTTTTTATTGTTCACCCGTGGAAACACAAAGACATTTACAAAGCTGCAATTACCTAGCGCCACAGGGCGAGTGGGAGTAGCAAATGCAATGACAAAATGCAACAGAGAAAATTAAAAAAAAAATTATTTATAATATTACAATTTACACTAATAAAAATCAGACTTTTTTTTAAAAAATTGGGTACGTTTTACGGGGATTAAGAAAATATAATGTCATTTTAAAGTTTTGTTTGAAACTTTTGAATGAAAATGGGAGATGTTATAAATAAAATAATAATTTTTTAATTATTTCATGATGTTTTATGATTTTTGAAATTGGTGATTAATTTTATATAAAAAGATAAAGAAAGAAGAACAGCAAAATTAATATTTATAAGAGCAAAATTTAATAGAACGCTTTTTTTAACCAAACCCTTTTCGACTTTTTGCTCAAGTTCATGGTTCAGGAGGCGGAAAAATTGTTCTCTCTCCAACTCCGGCACGATGTAGCTCCAAATCGGTTTGCAACCCTGATGGTAAAGACCTTAAGCCATACAATGAGTTTAAGGATATATAAGTATGAGAAAAACATTTCGTTGGTTATTTTATGTTTATGGCTTATAAATAAAATGAAATTTTAAGAATTTAACCTAAAGAATTAAATATAAGTATATAAATTAATTTCTATTAAAGAAGTTGATGATTACACAGTTCTACAAATGAAGACCATTTGTGAGTATCCCGAGCATCTTTAACTAACTCCGGTAGACAAACCCATCCTGAATGCGAGTTCGAAGGTCAAAGTCATACAGGCCTGTTCCGGTTTTCACATATTTCTTCGATTTCAAATGAAATCCAAATCGAACGATTTGGTTTTAGCTGTTCTGGTATTCGAACGATTTGCATTCGATTTGCAATTCGAACGTTTCATTTCCACAATGTTCCCTTTGACTACTTTTTCACCTCAATCAGCTGGTGGAGCAAAACAACAAAATAGAAAACACTCGGCAAAGTCGAAGAAGTTGATTGAATTATAATATTGCTGTTTCAAATGACGTTTTTATTTTTAATGGCATCTAATGAACATGTCCGGAGGCAAAAAATTTATGCACTTCTGTTTTACAGAATTATGCAGCTATCTTGACAGCCCTATTCAATTTCATTGCCATCGTTTCATAAAAATGTGAAAACCAGAACAGCTTGAACAAAAAATGTGAATTCGATTTGGCTGGGACATAGCAAAATATAAGCTATTTATAAAAATAATTAATTTGTTTATTAAAAATAATATTTAAAGGAAAGTAAGACTGCAAAAGTATCTAAATACACTAAACAATGGTACAAAATTAATTTTAAGCCATTAATTTGACGCCTTTATATACAAAATTGCATTTACTTTTGAATTCATCAACTCCAAGCAATGTGAATTCAAATCGAGTAAATCTATCGAATTGTGATGACCGGAACAGCTAGCCAAATCGAATTCGAGCAAATTTAGTGAAAGTGAAAACCGGAACAGGCCTGTTAACTTAGTTTCCGTTTCCGAGATATTCGCGGAAAACCATTTTACCGACTTTGGACCGTTTTAGAACTTTTGTAGGCTACAGCTACAGCAAATTTTACTTGATTTATAGTAATTTTGTCAAACTAAACAACCTGCTAAAAGACATTGGTTTTGTCGGACATTTCTATAAACCATCTGATAATATAGATTATGGAGTTTCAAAAGCCAGATTCGGGTTCAGCATGAAAAACTTTTCTAGAATCAATCTTTTTTGAGCATTTGAGGTGCTGTGCTGAGAATAAATCAATTTTGATATCTAGTCAAAATACTTATGCCAACCCCAATTTGGACAATTCGATTAATATTTTCTAATCTAAGCAACTGATGGTGAACTACTTAAGATTTCTTGAAAGCTTACTTCCATACCAGTATTCGATAACAATTTCAACATTTTAGAATAATTCGTTAAAAATATACAATGGTTTATTAATGAAATTTTTGTGTTAAATTATTTCTGCCGACTAGTGTATGTTTGCTAGTTCAAGAACTAGTTCACAATTCAAAATGTCATCTCTAGTTCTACAGGGTTGCCGTTTATCAGCTGGCCAGTGTTGATAAATAAAAATGCTGTTTCGATAACACTTCACAGCACTGAATTTCAAATCGAACGCCCACTCTTGCATATCGATAACTAAGTCCTCTTTGCTGTTTGGTCTCATTCTTTTTCACGCTATCGAACTGTACGAACGCATCGCGGACTCGTTTTGTGCATTTATATTTATACCCCACTTGCATTTTGTGTGTTTAAATTAACTACGTGTGTGTTCATTTTATCTCAGTGTTGAAGAAGGAATCAGGAAGCTCAACAATGATCAGCAACTTTGATATTACCGATAACAAGGCCAGCAGCAAGTAAGTGCAAAAAAAATGCCGGCATTTTTCAAAACGAGTCATATATGTTGGTTTGTGTGAGAGCAAGCAGATGTATGTATGTAGGCGGGTATGAAGGCTTAAGTGTAAGTTCTTTGGCAATTTGCAATTAATGGCTCATGCTTATCGCTTTATTTTTTTGTTTGGTTATTCGGGGAGGGGAGGGAGAGGAGGGAGGGGCAGTGCGTCAGTCGTTTTGACTTCCGTTCCTTTTTGATTCACATTTCGCTTGATTAAGGGACATTTTTGTGATCTGCTAACTGTAAATCATGATCATGCATACACACGCACGTACAAAATAATATGTATGCACCGGCTTTTTTTTTTTTTTTTTGGCTGCACCACCACCAGCACATGATTTATTGTTGTGGACTCTGGTTGAATTTTCTTTCTTTACCGTTGGAAACGCCCTTAACAACCGATATTCGATTTCAATACCCTCCATTCCAAACTGTCAATACCCCCGCGTACAACCCAAACCCAGCTGGTTGGCCTGCAATGACCATTTCGGAGCACACACCACACACAGTGGTGGGTTGCTCATTCTTTTGCATGCTTCGCTGCATCTGGCCATGCAAGTGTGTCAGGGAATATCATACAAACACATACACTCGAACATATATTCATCTGCTTGCAGGCAAAGTGGGTTCCAAAGTTTGGTTTCTTATTGATCTTTTGGAGTTCTGTGAATTTCGACTGGGATTCTGGCCTAGCCAGCAACACGTCATAGCGATATAATTGTGCAGCTGCATGGTTTCCCACTTTAACGTTTTTATTGTTCACCCGTGGAAACACAAAGACATTTACAAAGCTGCAATTACCTAGCGCCACAGGGCGAGTGGGAGTAGCAAATGCAATGACAAAATGCAACAGAGAAAATTAAAAAAAAATTATTTATAATATTACACTAATAAAAAATCAGACTTTTTTGAAAATTGGGTACGTTTTACGGGGATTAAGAAAATATAATGTCCCATTTTCGCATTCCCAAAAGTTTTGCGATTTGAAACCGTTTTTCGACGAATTGCGAAAATGGGAGCATGGCTGTATAACTACTTCTTCAATAACAGAGACTTAAGTTACATTTTTCGGCCATTAAGAAGTTGTTGTATCCCACTTTGATGGCCAATATGATCTAAACCTGTCAAATATTGACCTTGGTACATGAAAATCTAAGTGATGAATTACCTAGAACCTGTATTATACCTCTAAAAACCGACTTTTACACATACAGGGATACAGGGATACTATTGTGTTATATTCCAAACAACCAAACTTGTGCCAAAAATACGACTTTAAAAAAAAATAGAAGGAAACCAACTTCGGCTCGGCCGAAGTTTATATACCCTTGAAGCTCATGTAAATTTTCAGGACTCCTACTAAGACTTTTTTCAAACCTAACTTTTCTATGACAACTGTTCTATACACTCTTTCGGTTTCGACCAAAGTTAGTGAAATCATAAAAAAGCATAGAAAACGTATAAATCCGAAGTCTGATGCCGATTCCATTCAGAACATTAAAGTTTTTCTCACTAAAACTAGTTTTTCGACCGATCGTTTCTATGGAAGCTATATGCTATAGTCGTCAGATACGGTAGGTTTTCATACTTGTGCAACGTATTTGCACTACAAGACTTCGTGGAAAGTTTCGTGAAGATAGCTTTCAAACTGACGGAGGAAATCGCATAGAAACAGACAGACCGACGGACATGGCTAAATCAACTGAACTCGTCATACTGATCAAGAATATATATACTTTATGTGTTCGGAAATGCTTACTTCTATGCGTTACAAACATCCGGACAATTTTAACATACCCTCTTCAAGGGTATAAATATTTAGCCCAAAGGGCCAAGGCCAGGCCTAAGTTATACTTCTTAAAATTAACTTTTGCAAAAGTCGGAATGTTAGGTAACTTTTGCTGAATATAAATTTAGGGAGTAAAGTTCTCAAATGATAAAAATGTTTACTCCCCTTTTATATACAATAATTTGCAGTCATCTGCATTTCAAGTTCGTTGGTGGAAATTATGGACATTAAGCATTGTTCCATATCTTAATGCTGTTTCTTAGATATTCCCTTAAAAACGCAGCTGGATTTGCAATCTCCACAATACCGGATGTGTAATGGGACATAATAAGAAATCACAAAATAATCACCACATTCTAATGGAAACGTTGTTGTATTTGAAGATAACAGAAATAACAGAGCAGAGATTAGTAGGGACAGTCATTGTTGGTCAAAATGTTTAGATGCTTGCAAAATGAAAGCAGAATGGAATGGTTTGTGACTGCCATTCACTGATCTTATGTCACGTCCAAATCTTTTATTATTAAGTGAGCCCTTTAGAATTTTTTTGAAAGTCATCTAAAGCAATGGGCGGCAAAGTACACAATCACATTTTGACATTGGTATGTTTGTCTCTCTCTCTGACACTCAGTGATGATTGAAGTTGAGAGCAGGACAAAACCTTATTCACTTTGCTCTTCTACAAGCTTATACTGTCTTTTTGAGGCACCGCTGCCTTTGAAAGTTTCTCCTATGCACACGAGATAGCAATATGCCTGGCCCTGATCTAAAGTAAAGACCTTCATACAGGGTGTCCAGAAACTTTTCGTCAGAACTTTAATAAATGATAGCTGTTATCAATAGAAATATTATTTTCTTTAACACCATATTTTTATATTGCATATTTTCAATCCGAACTTATCCTAGTAGACTAGGGCAAATGTGCTTTTAACTAACTGCATTTTATGTTTTGCTGACGGTTCAACTTATGAAATAATAATCTAAGTAATTTGGAAAATAAGTGCGAATTTTTTGGCATTATATTGTGAAGAGTCAGCAAAACATCTAATGTGATACGCATTAACTTTGGCCAACTAGGATTAAAATCTGTTAAAAAATATGCAAAACCCGCTGTCTACTTATAACAAATCATTCTAATGACTTGACTCTATATTTCTACATATGACTACTAATTTTATTTCGCCTTATCAGCACTTATAATATATCAAATGATGTCAGTAGCACTTTAATGAAACCTACTATAAGTACATATACCATGAAATGATAGCCTATCAGTTTCGTACAGAAGAAAAATAACAAAGAAGCTGAAAGAAAAACTAAAAGGGAGTAAAAGATGTTAATGTAGAAGTTCCCTAATTTAATCTAAATTAAGTAAGGGATGAATTTTCGGCTACATTTAAAATTTATTTAAATGTTTCTTACGAATTTTAGTTTGAAATTTACGAAAAGTCTGAAATTTCATACTAGAAAACCATGTTATAAAACAGCGGTGGGCACCAAAATCAAACACAAGGGCAGCCCAGTTTTTGTTGTTGGGCAGTCGAGTATTCTATTGCGAGGTGCTTTTAAGATAGATTAACGGGCCGGGCTGCATGAGACAGGCGGTCTGAGCGTTGACCATTGCTAATATAGACCAATCCGATGGTACCACTGAACTGAACCCGTTGTAATTACAGTTCGGGTTGTTCCCTGCTATAAAATCGAATATGCAGAACCCGTCCATAAATTCCAAGAGTGTCTTTCTGTTGAAGGATGTAATAGACACAACCAAGTGCATAATTTATATCGGTTTCGTTCGTTTCAGAAATCTGATTCCTGATCCCGTCTACTTTTTAGACTATAAAGTTTTCTCGTGGGTCATGCTGTTTTGGAAGTTACAATTTATCTCGCTGGTCACGAGATTTTCGAGTATCCCAAAACGCATACATTTTTACGGTACTGCTTCCCCCTAGGACTTTAATCAAGGTGAAAAAAAACTCGTACAGCTGTTGTAGAAGATTGGAAGAAGATCAAGGTGAAAAACTCGTACAGCTGTTGTAAAAGATTGGAAGAAGGCCAAAAAGGTCATTTTTGAGATTATTTTTGTAGGAAAACTATATTAAATTTCGAATCGGAGATTAAACTAATTGAAAGCATACACATTTAAAAATATGTTAAATCTTTGTTTATTAAAAAGTGTTGAAAAAATTTCGAGATATCGCATATTCCTTAAAGCGCCGTCAAAAAATCTTCATACTAGTTACCCACTGGCATTTCTTGATAAATCATCAGAAAGCAAAAAAACCCGAAAGATTATTAGAAAAAAAAACTATAACTTAGTAGTTTCATAGTTTTCATTTTGAAAATATCGACATATGACAAAATGGCGAACTTTTGAACATAAGTAATGATTTTTGGGCCAAAAATTAATTTGTTTATAAAAAAAAACTAAGGAAGGAAAAAAAATCCTCTGACTTCTACTAGAAAATAGTGTATAGAATAAAGCACAATCAGTTTCAAGGCAATCGGTTCATTAGTCTTGTAGAATTTTGGGCTACGCGTTTGAAAATTGAGGAATGTCTGTCGGTTCAGCGCCGACCCGTTTACGTTTTCGGCAGTAACTCGCTTATTTATCAAGATATTACCTTGCCGTTTTTCGCCAGGTGTTCTTAAGACCTCAAATTTAAAGAAAATGAAAAAAAAGTCTAGGTCTTACAATTCACAAGTTCAAATTCGGCTACTTCTTCACTTATATATGGCAATTGTTGGTGTGGAAAGCGGTTAGAATCTCACTGACGAGTCTAGATTTGTGGTACTAGACGAAACATGGTCATGTCTGGGAAATCTTAACCTGCTTGTGTCCATATGTTCATATGAATTGTTGTTAATTTCTTAAGGATATTAAATTATAATCACTCCCCGACCTTGAGACGGCTAAAAAAACACTCTGACTAAAATCAAATCAGGTCTTTAAGCCCCATATTCTCCCATATATGTACATAAGTTTGATTTATTTTCCTATCTTAGTGCTACAAGAAATTTAATACTTATTTTTATAACTTTAAACACAACGACTCGCAGTTAATTAAAACGTAGTTTAGTTTACAAACATAGGATTTATAAACAGTTCGGTGATATAATATTATGACTTCTACAGAAAGATAATGTAATACCTGTGCGATTATATTAAGTTAAGTACGACTAAGTTTACTTTATGTAAAATTGATTAAGTTTGATGTGAATGAAAAGAGAGCTTTGGAGCTCGGGTTTCCTTCAAAACGCCTTATCTTAGAATCTTGTTTTTGGCTTACTCCATAGCTTAGGAACGCTTCAATCATGGATATAAAGCGGAAAATTCTTTCTATGAAGTAAAATTTGTTATAGGATCTGCCCAATTCTAATTCCAACTGCTCCATCTTGTAAAAGTTGTTAGTGTCAAAACATCAATTAACAAAATGTTGATCTCTCCTGTTGCGACCTAAAATGTTTATTTTTTGTTAGCTGGACTTTCTTTTGGTTTTGTTGGTATAAGTTTTATTTGCGATATTTAACAACAAGTCACGCGATGCGAATTGGTTGCAATAGAGTTTGAGGCATTTTAAGTGCATTGAACTTTTAGACACGTTGCATGTTGTTCATGCTTTTGTGGCTTATGTCTACAGTTTGCTAGTCGATTTTGATTGCCGGTTGGCCTAGCCTTTAAATTGAGGCTATACCTAGAATAATTCTACTAGTATTAGAGCGCCGCACCCAAATGCAAGACAGGCCCACATTAATCCGCTGGCAGCAGGCTGGCGGGCAAACAGAGAAGAGCAGGAGCACGCAACCTACATTAACAACCCCCGGCCAGCTGAGTGGTTGGTTCGTTGGTTGGTAGTGTAGAGGCCATAGTAGTATTCAACCATATGCATCCTCCAGCGCGTGGGTCGGCTGTCTGCCGTCTGGTGGCATTATGTGTCATTTATGGAAGCAGACACTTAGATTGTAGGGTAAACGTTGACGGTGTGTCCACCAAAGATAACAAATTGTGTTTTGTGTGTAAATTAGGGAAGCCTTTTAGTAGTTCAACTTAAATTTCAACTCTGACTCATTTATATTGTTTTTCTTTCTCTTTCCAGGTAAGTCAACTGAATATCCTCCATAGTTCTGTGAGTTCCAGCACATAAATTTCCATGTATGTATGTATTTTCAAGGCTGATCCAATGCTTCACTGAGCAGACAATAAACATATTCATGCTCATGCCCATATTCATTCGTCTAATCTGTTTAGTTTCCTATGTTTGGACACTTAAAATAGACAAAAATTCTCTATCAATTGCGGCTGCTCGCAAGATCTTTGAAGTTGCCCATTTATGGATGAGTACAGACTTCACTTTTGTAGTAATCAATGAATAAATAAACTTTAGCTGATAAAATCATGTATTTTTACTCACTGACAGATTTATGCATCTGGTTTAACCTTTTACAGATTAATTTGTTTACTTTGCAACAAGTTGTTGTTGTTGTTGTTGTTACTGTTGATCTTGTATAGGGGCGAATACCATTCTTGTCTAGACATGTGACGCCTTCATGTCTTGCTACCTATATTTTATGATGGCAATGCAGTAAAATCTGAAGATAATTTGCTTCATTTTGTTTTTATACCCTGTAGTTACAAGAGGGTATAATTAGTTTGTGGTAATTTATGTAACAGGCATGATCATCAAAAGGCGAGTCCATACAGAGACAGAGGCAACAAACTTGGACATCTTTCAGAAGGGTCCAAGTAAGAAACGCGTCTTTTTAGATTGGGAAAGTACTTTACAGCCCCATCTTTTGTGCATTATATCGGGCTTCGCCCTCATACCGAAGAACGACCCTTTCTAAGGACCTTTGCCCCTAAAATCAGACTAATACCCATTTCTCATTAGACTTCTTAATAAAACAACTAACATTTGATTCTTTTATACTCTGAAACGGCTTTGGTTCCATGATTTAAGGTTCCAATCTGTCAAATCAAACTGACATTGTCGCTTTCGATTTCCTGGAAAATTTTTTTCAGCCCTGGGGTTCAGCTTTTTATTGTTCATGGCCCACAGAGCAAGGGGGTAACTGTATCCGAGCTATGCTGCGACTGCATGGCCAATCCGGGTGCTGGTGTGGAGAACAACTGGCTGAATATATACACCGATTCCGATGCGGGACAAGACTTGGCGATTATAATAGAGGAGACGACTGGCCGAGAGCTCAAGCCCGCTGACGACCTATCTGGACGCATATACACCTCATGCTTGGCAGCGGCAAAAATTTGCTTTGAATTTCAAGCGGCGATTGGAGCGAAGTCTTCAGTGCTTTACCCAGCAGATGAAGCAGAACACAACTGCTTCCTACTTGCGTAGACGGGCAGAAGGTCAAACAATAGGAGATCTTGCAAATCGACACCTCAAGGAAAGGGAGCGATATGGAAGAGCATGAATCTTTAACGAAAGAGAGCCACAGGATCAAAAATGAGACGTTCAGAAAAATTAAAAAGGTGGCGATCGACCTTTCAAGTGTTCAGAGTTATCAATGTCTTTTGCCCAAAGTGGAACTCTAAGGAGATACCTACTTACCAACGACCCTTCAAATGTTACCACTGATCTAAGATCTATAGCGGATCAACCGTTCTAAAGAGACACCTACTTACTCATACTGGCGAGCAATCCTTCGAGTGTTCCCACTGTTTGCATTCCTTTATTAGAAAGTCCCATCTGTAGAAAATTTTTTTGCACGCATTCTGGCGAACGACCTTGTGTTTTGGTCGAAAGACCATTCGAAAGAATCACCTACTTACTCATACTTACTGACGAGCTACCCTTCGAGTGTTCTCACTGTTGAATGATCACCTTTGCACGCATACTGGCGATCGACCTTTTAAAGGTTCAGAGTGCTTAAGGAGACACCTACTTACTCACACTGGCGAATGACCCTTCAAATGTTCCCATGCGGATCAACCGTTCTAAAGATTCACCTACTTACTCCTACTAGCGAGCAACCCTTCCAGTGTTGCCAATATTCGCAGACCTTTATTAGAAAGCCCCATCTGGAGAAGTATCTTCGCACGCATCTGGCATTCTAAAGAATCAACTACTTACTCATACTGACAACCGACCCTTTGAGTGTTCTCACTGCTCAAAGACATTCATTAATGATCAAGTGTTAAGAGTGCCTAATGTCTTTTGCCCAAAGTGGCGATCTAAGGAAACACCTACTTACTCACCTACGACCCTTCAAATGTACCAACTGCTCAAAGGCCTTTAGCCAAAAATCCCTTCTGGAGAAGCATCTTCGCAAGCATACTGGAGAGCGATCTTACAAGTGTTCAGGCTGCTCACTATCTTTTGGCTCTAAAGAGTCACCTACTTACTCATACTGCTGAAAGATACTGCTCATAGATACTCTAAAGAGTAACTTTCTTAACCATACTGCTTGACAACTCCATTACTAGTTACCTTACACCTTCGCATTCATAAACATGAAAAAAGTCCGTCAAGCCCGACGGTAATATACTTTGTACCCCCAAAGATTGTGTTAACGCGTGTAAAGTGCATACATGTCAAAACTCTATCTCTTACCACCTCTGAGATCTGTTTGTTCATACGGACAGTCAGACAGATAGACGGACATGGATAGATCGACTCGGCTGTTCATGCTGATCAAGAATATATATACTTTATAGGGTCGGAAAAGCTTCCTTCTGCCTGTTACATTCTTTTGCACAAACTTAATATACTCTATGTACCTCTGGAACAGAGTATAAAAAAGAACATTTATTTAAGTTTAATCAATTAAATCCCTTGTATTCTACAAGTCGTTTTCGAACTAAAACGACCGAGTCATGTGAAAAGCATGGATCTAAAAACTACCCAATCGTATGGAAATTTGTGTCGGATGCGAATTGTAGAACACATGGGAATATTCTAAGTGCAATGTTAAGCTCTTGATTTTAATAGGCTTTGGAGTCGAGGATCTTCAAAAACTGAGACTAAGAACGAATTTTTAGATGTTTAATTGAGCTTTCCTGCCGATCATAAGAGTCAGTCAGATAACAGAAGAAGTTGCTAGACCATTGGTAAAATTTTTTTAATTTCTTTAATTTTTGTTGAACCGATCTGAACTTTTAGGTTCGGAACAGGTTCAGCTTTTAATTTTAAAGAGGTCCGGTTCAAAATTCGGTTCACAGCAAAATTAAAGTCGGAATTCCGGGTTCGAACCGGTTCAGTTCAAAACCGGTTTGCAGCCTTCTTGTAACGATTACAAGAGTTTAACATAACGCTTAAAAATAACTCATGAATAATTTCAAAATGTTATTTATTGAAATATTACTCGAAAAAGACTCATAAAATGACTCGAAAATGAGTCGAAATGAGTCGGGTAGGGTACCATTTTTTCCCAAACATAAAGAAGAGTGTTATGTAAAGAAAATTGTGCATACATTGTAAATGTACTACATGTATTAAATAACCGAAATTACTACAATTATTTCAATTACCAAGTAATTAAATTATTTGTTATAAATTTTTTTTTTTAAATTGTTAATAAATTTTTAGTTACGAAATAATTGTAATTGTAATGGTAATTATATTTTTAAATACCCCAATAATTCTTGATGGCAATTACGATTTACAGCTCTGGTTCATCTAAAGTTTCTAGCTTGAGATATGGCTTGAAGTGTAATTGCTCAAAGCTTGAAAAATTTGTATCTCTAAAACTCATACAAAAATTTTGTAAATTGATTTTAGAGTTCAGATGTCTAAAATACATAAGATTTAAAGTACTGGCTTCAATGGGATATCCCTAAAATCCCTGCCATAACCATGTGTACCTTCTTTCTGCGATTTCTGCGAATTTGCCAAAGTTATTCACCAAAAGTATTCACCGAAATAAAACAGTGTGACCGTACTTAATTCGCCAACCAAGAAAATTAAAATTTGTTTAAAAAAAGAGGCGTCTCCTTACTAAGGCCTAACACGCTTCAATCCCACTTTTATTTTAGACTCTTTATATTTGTAGAAACCAGCATTCATTGAAAGTCGAAAAAGACGAGCTATAAGCAAATTCCGATTCGGCGCCACATTGCTACCGCGAGGCGCCACAAAAGCAGCAAACTGTCAGGGATAAAGTGTACACTAAAGTCGACATTCTTACTTGATTTTGTAATAATTTGCTTTATTTTGTTTTTCCACATCAATTCGTTATCATGATGTTTCATCTCTTTGTGTCCTCATACGATTTGTTTTCCTTGTAATGATCGGCCAACAGGGTTAAATAATTTGCTCCCACTGTATGCATTTGCATACATGCAAGCATTTTTACATATACCCGTAGGTTTGCATATCCCCGCCACAAAACAAAAGGCTTGAATAATAATCTACAGGCGTAACACGTTCCGTCTGAAGATTTCTTTCTTCTGTACAGTCCCTGGCTGAGGGGAGTGTTTGTTTGTTCGTTCGTTACTCCTTTAAATGCCAATTTCATCATATGACACTGCTGCTGCTGCTGTTGCTTGGCTATGAATCATTGATGAGTGTAGTAAAACTTCTGTGTTCATTCCATCAGTGCTGACAACTGACTTTTGGACCTTGAATTTTTAGCCGACATTGCGGCAGCCAGACACCCCAATTTGCCCTGAAGGCTGTTGCCAGCCAACACTCTCATGGGGGGCCAAGGACTTCAGTCGTCTGCGAAAGGGTTGCTGCTGCATTTGTCCTTGTGGTTGCAATGAATTTAAAATGTGAAAGTGAATCTGATACTCTAGATTTGTATGCAACCACCTTGGATTGTGTTTCTGCTGTAGTTCCTGGGGGTGGTTTTAAGCAAATGTCTAATTGCAAAAATGGCAAAAATTGACTCAATTAACATTTTAACATGTGCCTCATGCATTCTGTTTGCATTTGTATAATTGGCGCCATCACAAAACCTACGCGAGCTGCACATGAAAGAATTGCGAGTTTGTACTGCCACGCCACTCTGTCTTTGTTTGTGCTTCGGCGCAACCAAGGACGCATGATCATCAGACCAAACAATGGTCCAAGTTGACTTAAATGACTTTTGTCGCGACAAAGTTTATTGCTTTAAATTCCTAAGAATTGTGTACATTCAAGAATATCTAACATATACATTACATACATCAACAACTTAATCGGTCTACACTTAGACAGAGTAAATAAATCTAGGACGACGACGATCTAAAGCGACGAGAAATACTAAATGAATGAAAATAATCATTCAAAATGTTTCAAGTTAGAAAAAGTTTTTAAGTTTTTTCCAAAAATATGTGGAATTTTATATGGAGGGAAATTAAATTATTATCTAAATTAAAGACCACCCTAACCGGACCTCCTTTCTTTGAATAAAGGTTCGGTTCAAAAAATAATTTTAGTCATCCTCAAAAAGTATCTTGAACGCTCTGTTCTAAGCACGTTGGAGAATAATTAGCGAATCTTAATCAGCCTTGTTCTTAATTCCACTTCCACAAAAATTTTGGGATTTAAAACCGGTTTTTGTATTAGATTTGGTC